>JADPWL010003087.1:365383-420001 GCA_019059595.1 Marasmia exigua
AAACCAAGTTAATTTTCAAAAGAGTTTTATTGAAGAATCCAACACACGTTCTGCAATTGACCGCTTCGTTTGTCCAGTATAAGAACTACCGCAGCTACAATCGATTTTGTAAACACCTGGAGTCTGAAAAGGTATGACATCTTTTGGTGATCGCAGTTGTTTTGATATTCGACATAACGGAGTATATACAGTCTTTATGGAGAAAATCTTGAGTACTGTTCCAATTTTGTCCGTTATGCCTGTAATATAGGAAAAAAATGGCCGTAACGGTACGTTATTTTTGTGTATTTTAGGCAGTCCGTTAAGTTTGGGAGGTTGCACAGATTTTGGCTTGTATAAATAACTGTACTCGTCTTCCGTAAAGATGTCTCTGTGCTCATAGATAAGGGCTCGAATGCGCCGTGTAACTCTGGCTTATATGACACAGGCTTGTACACATTGGTATCCGCTAATAAAATCCTCATTTTGGAGACATAATCTTCAGTACTTATTACTACAGTGGCGTTTCCCTTGTCGGCCTTTAGCACTAATATCCTGACGTTATTACGCAACTCTTTCAGTGCTAGACGCTCTTCTGTAGTAACATTACTTTTAGGTTGCTTATACCTACGCAATATGACCGCCACATCCTGCCTTATTATATCCGCATCTGCAGGTGGGACTTTATTGCGTATAATCACTTGTTTCAAGCTACAGATTATCTCTTCATGGGAAATTCGCTGGGGTGTCATAGCAAAGTTCATCCCTTTAGCCAGTTCACTTTTCGTCGGTTCATCCAGTACCTCTTATTTATTTGATAGAAATGGGGTGAGCCCTGCGGCTCATAGCCACTGCGACCAGTAGATGATCTATTGTGGCAGCCCCGTAACCTATTACAGCACCTCATGTAGCTCCAGTTCCAGGATAAACCCGAGAATGGAGCTGATGGGGGAGCTCTTGATCTCGTCAGCTGAGATCATGTGTGCTCCCAGGTGCCGGCTTCTGCAGCGGTGCAGCGCTATGCACTCGCCGAGGACGTGGATAATCGTTTCCTCGTCCTCGCGACAGAACCTGCAGATTTTGGTATCTGTAAGGCCCATGTTGTGCAGGTGCTTATTTAATTTGCAGTGCCCTGTGAGGGTCCGAGTGAGTGCCCTAACATGTCCTCTACTCAGTTTTGTTATTTCTACAGCTCGTTTCTGATCGAACGCCTGTATCAACGCCTTAGACTGTTCTAGTCGAGGTAGTCTTTTCCAGAATTCAGTGCTTTGTTTTTTCTCCCACTCTTTTAACTCGAACCTGACCATGCATGCTGGAACGCCACTTATTGGTTCCGGTCCGAGTAGTGGGCTCTCTGCCCCGGCCTTTGCTAGCACGTCAGCGACTTCGTTGCCTCTGATATTGCAGTGTCCCGGTACCCAAATCAGATTTACAATGTTGGCATTGCCAAGCTGGTTTAGGAGCAGGACACACTCGCTAGTGAGTTTGGAGTCAAGTTCACAGGATGTTAACGCCTTGAGGGCAGCTTGACTATCTGAGAAGATGAATATCTTCTTATTCTGGAGATTCATTTGTAGACTCTCTTGGACACAGCCAATTATTGCGAAGACTTCCGCTTGGTACACTGTGGTATAGCGACCCAGGTTGGCGAATTTGCGTATTCCGCAGCGATCATTACAAAATCCCGCCCCGGATATGCCCTGCTTCCTGGAGCCATCTGTATACCAAACGATGTCATTCTGCTTAACATTTCCGGGAGTTCCAGCCTCCCAGTCTTGTCTACTTGGTAACAAGACTGTAAACCGCTTATCGAAGCGGTGTTCACGGACCATGGAGTCAAAGGGCATATCCATGACCGGAATTTTCATTAGTTCATTGTAGAGGTTTCTCATGACCCTAGAATGCCATCTCGTCCTCCCTCTGATTTTCGCTCTCGTGATAGCCATCCTCGCTTCCATCTGCACGTGAATGTGCAGAGGTGGAATGTTCAGGAGGGCATCCAGTGCTGCAGAGGGAGAGGACGAAAGCGCGCCAGTGGCTATAAGGCAGGCAGTTCTTTGAACTTTGCTGAGGTTCTCTACGCAGTTAAGTTGGTGCGTCATCTTATACCACACACAGCAGCCATAAGTGACGATCGGCCTCACTATGGTTTTATAAATCCAGAGTGCGGCCATGGGCCGTAGCCCCCATTTTAGCCCCACCAACCTACTGCTAGCCCCCATCGCAATTTTTGCCTTTCTAGTGATGTAGTCGAGATGCTTGTTCCATGTTAGTTTTTGGTCTAAAAAGACTCCGAGATATTTGACCTCGTTGGACAAGCATAGCTTCGTACCAAGAAGTGTTGGGGTGTGTAGCGCCTCTAGTTTCCTTCTTTTGGTAAACGGGATTAAGACCGTCTTACGTGCATTGACTGTTAGCTCGTGTCTCGTGCACCAGTTTTCTACTATTCGTAGGGCCCTTTGCATAAGATTGGAAATGGTGCTAGGGCATTTTCCTATGACCATTATTACTATGTCATCTGCGTAACCCTGAGTCAGAAATCTGGCTTCATTGAGCTCGCAGATGAGACTGTCAACAACCAATGACCATTGAAGGGGTGATAGGACTCCGCCCTGTGGACATCCTCTGGTCACTCTATAATGTAGGGTTTTATTCATCAACGTTGTTGTTGCAGTCCGATTTTGTAGCATGGATCCCATCCATCTGGTGGTGGTGTCGTCGATTCCACGATTCACCATGCTACGTATTATAACATCGAAGTTGGTGTTGTCAAACGCCCCTTCGATGTCGAGAAAGGCACAGAGTGCAATTTCTTTGTCTTCTATGGCTTTCTCAATTCTGTCCACCAGGTCAATAAGTGCCGTTTCCGTGGACTTGCCTGTTTGGTAGGCATGTTGTCTTGCACTCAGGGGTTTTTCAACGAGGTATGTTGCCCTGATGTGACTGTCCAACACCTTTTCCATCGTTTTTAGTAGGAATGAGGTGAGACTTATCGGTCTGTAGGACTTGGGCTGCGATTTGTCTTTGTCCCCTCCCTTGGGAATGTAAGTGACCCTCGCCCGAGTCCACGCTGATGGCAGATAACTCCAAGCAAAGCTTGTACGGTATAGTTTTATCAGCGTAGAGATGATGATATCTTCGCCCCGCTGCAACAAAGCCGGAAAGATACCATCGACCCCACCAGATTTATAAGGCTTGAAACTCCTAATGGCCTAAATTATCTGCTGGGGACGAAAAATAACGGAAGCTCTCCTCCAGTCTTCATTCCTCGGTCTCCTGTCCGGAGACTTACTGACTTGGAGTTCTCTTTCGTTATTAATGTACACGGATTCCGGAAAGTGCGTTTGAGCAAGCAGTCTCAGTGTTTCCTCCGGAGATTCTGTGAAAGATCCATCCGCTTTCCTTAGCAGGTCTAGATGGGATTCAGGTGTCTTGGATCCAGTACCTCATTCGATAAGTTAATTACTGTGCGTTCTATGTGTTCAGTTGAGTTTGTAATAACCGCATCGCTAGTGGGTGTCCGCGATTCCAACCCACGACGTTGGCGAGAACACAAACGATCAAATTTGCGTTCATGGCGGGCTTTACAAAACTCAAACGTTCGAGACGCTTGTAGATACGTACGTAATTTGATCACACTTATCAAAGTCCTCACTAGATAACACCAGACTGCATTCCTAATGTAACGTGTACAATTCACTCACTACACCACTGTACCATCATCCTTCACTCTAATCTGCACATCCAAGAATGCCAATGATCGGTCCCTTTCCATTTCGTAGGTAAACTTTATTTTCGGGAATGGATATAATATGCCGCATCTGTTGAGCAGGCAAAAGAAAAGGGAAAGATATCCAGAAGTGAACCGCCGGGCAGCATTTTTGCCCTATATTAAAGGCGTAATGGACAAAATTGGAACAGTACTCAAGAATTTCTCCATAAAGACTGTATATACTCCGTTATGTCGAATATCAAAACAACTGCGATCACCAAAAGATGTCATACCTTTTCAGACTCCAGGTGTTTACAAAATCGATTGTAGCTGCGGTAGTTCTTATATTGGACAAACGAAGCGGTCAGTTGCAGAACGTGTCAAGGAACATATCGCAGCTGTTAAAAATCGACAAGCGAATAAATCGCCAATAGCAGAACATCTACTGGAAATGGGAGTTATTCATTGGATGGAACTACATGACCCGAAAATCCTCTCCACCGATCGTCATTATCATACCAGGATAGTACGTGAAGCGATTGAGATCAAGAATTATAAGACTTTCAATCGGGAGGATGGATTTAAAATATCATCGACATGGAATCCAGTAATTAACAAGTGCAAACCCCGTGCTAGGCCGTTACTACCGCAAACAAACACCGATACTGTTAGTGTAGTGTGTCGGAGTAGCTTCACTGACAATTCATCTAGTGGCGAATTAATATCAAAAAATGTGAGGTTGTCCGAAGATTCACAGCCCGGCCCCAGCAGACGACGCCGTGCTCCGCCAGTCCGCTCGTGACCACGGCTGCTGTAACGTAGCCGAAACGTCGAGCCAAATATGTGAGTACACAATGTTGTTTCACATAATAAATATCGTGTTAATCCCCGTATTGATACATTATATTATATATAAATGAAAACAGAAAACAAAAAATATTTTTTTATCTGTGTAAAATCAAGTTATGTATTTTGACTTTTTATTTTTTATTTTTTATAGCCTGAATAGTGAGGGACTGGTGCCTGAAATAGGTATCAAAATGAAACCTGTGCTACAGGTCACCAGGCCACACCCTCAGAGCCCTATAATGTGATTACGCTTTAATTTTAATTCGTTTTTAGAGGTAGGTAATATTAAAATACATTTTGTTCTCGCGATACACAGTAGGTATTTACGAAGGATAATGGAGAGAAGAATAAAAAAAGAGGTACAAAGGAACTTAAAAGGTTAAATACAAACAAATACAATTAATCTATTGATTTACAGAGTTGTGTAATAAGTGTTCATATCAATGCATCGTGTGAGGTTATATGTGTGTATGCGAATGTGTGTGTGTGTGTGCATGCGTGTGTTTGAGTGTGTATTACTGAGTATCGTCTATGTGGGGTTTTTTGAGCCAGGATGGGTGATTGGTGTGAGGTTGATAAACTATCTTAATTTAAGAATTAGTTTTTCGGTCTCATCATAGTAAAGAGATTTTAAGAATTTAGAAACAACCATTTTACATCCTGCCTTTGTGAGAGGGTAAAGATTTAGTATTTCATTTATTTTATTGTAAATGTAGGGTCCTAGATAACAGTAAAAGTTTTGTGCAGTCGCTGTATTCATCAGAGGAACGACACACACTTTATTCTTTCTGAGTTTATCATTGAACAATTTCGGGATATAGGGTAACTGTGTATGTGTTTTGAGAATGGTCGAAGGACAAAGGTTTGGCGAACCGTTAGCAATTCCTAGTGCCTGTACAGATCAACTGTGGGGTAGCGAAAAGGCAGGTAGGCTCCTACTTTAAGGAGGGCTCTTTGAGCTCTCTCCACTTCTAATAGGTGCGATTTAGCAGCACCATCCCAAGTTGTAATGCAGTATTCTAGCAGCGAATGAGCGAGGGCATGATATACTGTTTTGATGATAGTCCGGTCGGCAATATGTCTTAGCGTTCTAAAAATATAAATCAAATTGCGAAGTCTTGTGGCTGTTAGTTTTAGATGGGGTTTAAACGTAAGAGCTTGATCTATTAAGACTCCTAAGTACCTTATACTGACGGTGCTTTCAAGGACGGGGCAGGAGCAGGTGGTTGCTGCAACTGACGGTAAGTCGCATCTGTGAGCTTTAATTTTATGCGATTCTGGTGCAACTCCATTTGCTTTTAAGGCAAAAATTATATTTGTTTTTCAGGACATTCAACGTTAAAAAATTACAGTTGAGCCATTTATTGACCCTGTTAAATCCAGACTGGGCAAGTTCAAAAGCGTTAGTCCAAGTTTCCCCCTGGAAAAAGAGGGCAGTATCGTCAGCGAATGTAAAAACCCGGCCTCGCGCAAACTCTAGTTGACACAGGTCATTTATATACGCTAGAAACAGGGTGGGTCCGATTATACTGCCTTTGGGGACCCCGTGGGTGACTTCAGCCTCCTCGCTTGTCCAGTGATCAATTTTAACCTTCTGAGTTCTCTTAGTTAAGTAGTCTGTGAGTAGTTTCAGGGGAAGCCCTCTTACACCAAGCCACTCCAACTTTCCCAGGAGGCGGGGGATGGAGACCGTATCAAATGCCTTGGCTAAGTCGAGGAAAAGCACAAGGCATTTTTTCTTTTTATCCATGGCTGTAATAATAGAGCTGACAAGATCATTCACTGCGTCGTTCGTGGATATACCTCTCCGGAAACCATATTGGGACGATGAGAGGAGATTGTTTGTCTCAAGATAGTTTACTAGTCTCTTGTTTATAATTCGTTCTAAAATTTTGGAGAGAGTAGGTAGGACGGAAATGGGTCTGTAGTTGTCAACAAGATTCTTATCACCAGACTTATATATCGGTTTTATTAGTCCTAATTTGAAGGCTTGAGGGAAGACACCAGAATCTATATCCAAGTTACAGATATGAGCGATAGGTGTTGCCAGTAGTTGTGCATATCCTTTGATAACTGTACTTGAGATTAAATCTGCTCCAACCGCGCACCTCTCTTTCAGATCCCGAATTATTCCCAACACCTCAGGTTCATCAGTTTGAGGCATCACAAACGAGCCACAAGGTGACGGAGTTGGCAATGAATTACAACTGCACCCGGCAAAGCTACAAGGGGTTATTTGGTTGGCAAGTCTACTACCGACACTAAAAAAGTAATTATTGACGTCTTTAAGGCTCTGAAGAGGATTCGAGCTTGAGACTAGGGAAGAGGCATGGTCAATACGACGTTTAGAGCCGCATATGTTTTTGATGACGTTCCAAAGTTGTTTTTTGCTATTTTTACTATTGTCGATCTCTTCTCGTTCGAATTTCCTGTTAGCTTTTTTGAGAATAGAATTACAGAAATTACGATATCGTTTATACGTTATCTGGAGATTGTTGTTACTGGGATCGATTTTCGTTTTTTTAAAGAGCTTGTCTCTGTCTCATGCACCGCAGCAGTCCCATGGTTATCCATGGTTTAGATACAAGTTTCCTCCGTGGAGTTTTCGATATCTTGGTACTGTATTTTATTGCCGTGTTCAGTAGGGAAATCAGTGTATTGACTGCTATGTTGGGGTCGGAACTTTCCATGACAGGTTGGAAGCTCATACTTGCTAGTAAACCATCTAGCTGGTTGAAGTCGGTTAATTGACTCTGACGATTGTTTGTTATTGAATTATTTTTAAGAGTTATACTAAGGGCTGTACAATCGTGGTCCGTTATGGATGAGCTTAATATAAAGCATATTGCTTCAAATTTGGTTTTGATAATTATGTAATCTAAACAGGTACGGCTGTGAGTTGGTTCAGTATAGCCAGGTAGCATGGCATGGCTGGCCAACATGTTAAGGTAGTCTTGGGCTCTGTGATCGGTCCCTATTGGAGTAATATCAAGATTTATATCGCCACATAAAATAATTGACCTAAAATGACTTAGTTTTGATAAGATAGTGTCCAGGGAAGAAATAAACTTGGTTGCGTCATAACAGCTAGGTAGTCGGTAAATACCTAAAATACAGTAGTCATTATTAACTTTAATCAGAAGGCTATTTGCATCCTCAATAGGAGGTTCTTCGCAATCAATTTTGAAAGCTTATTAAAGTATATCACTACCCCTTCATTTTGTGTACTATTCCGCGTAGTTGTTACATAAGAATATCCGTCCATATCCGGTATATACTTAGTTGATTGCAACCAACATTCAGATAGAACCATTGTATCCCATGCTATTTTGGATCTTTGGAGTAAGGTAATAAAGTTCTAAAAATTGCAGTTTATGCTGCGTATATTCTGACATATAATGTTTAGTGTACGTTTTGTAGTTGGAATGTATTGTCTGACTTCCTCCACTTCACAACCAAAGAACTTTGCCACAGAAAGGGAATCCAGATCACGTTTTATTGCTTCTAAGTCTTGCATTTATATATAAATAATATAAAGTAAATTAAAGTGATCACGTAGTAGAGTACGTGACGTGAGAGATTATATAATAATATCTTAGGTGAGCAATAAAACCAAACTCTGGGTCCCCCATAGAGCAAATAAGAGCACTCAGTAAACAATGTAGTGAGATTTGTGTGTAAGGTATTATTGTGTATTGTAGTATTATCTGCAAATATTATTATGTGTGTGTATTACTTGTGTGTCATTAGTTAACATAATATTTAGATTTATTCGAAATAAAAGTGTTAATGTTAAGACTCTGTAAATCTGGATTAGAAGAAAAACAACTTTGTAGAACTTAGCACATTTTCTACCACGCAACATTATTTTATAAAATGTATGAATGAAATGAAAATAATAAAGTAAATAAAAGTCTGATAAAAAAAATAAAAAAATAACAATTAAAACTAGTCACAGAGACACTTCATCTAGTACACTTTCTTCACTAATACGAATAGGGGGTGAGCCTTCATCTTTTTTTACGTATAACTTCCCGTATGAGGTCCAGGCAGCAACCAACTTCTTATTCTTGATGTTTTCTCTTGCTAGGTAGAAGAGCCGCCGAGCTTTACTGGTTAGGTATTCGGAGATGAATATATGCCGCGTCCGTCCGGGTAGGCCAAGGTGATCAGAGTTGAAAAGTGGCTCCTTTTGTTCACGTTTGGCCTTAATAAAGGTTTTGTAGTGCTGAATAATACTTTCCTTTCGAATAGCCGAGGTTAGATCTACTAAGACTGTCTCCGACTTTGTACGGAAGACTTCACGAATCTCCATATCCGTAATAGGTTCGGGAACCGCAAGAGATGCGCATATTTTTTTTATTTGAGTCCCACTTTGAGTAGCGGCAAAGAGGAAGGTAAGTGCAGCCAGGGTGGCAGCCCTGCTGCCCAGTACCAAGTGCCACATATGTCAAATATCCTGTTAGACACAAATAGGGATATACCGAACTGTACTATGCCTACTATGACTACTACTAGTACTACAAATACAAACAATGTACTAGTATTTTCGGATTCAATAGGAGTTGGCTATGGTCCCCTTTTGCATAAGCAACTCAACTGTAAAATTATTAATTATTGTTTGCCAAATGCAACTCTTACCCAAATAATAGATAGGGTGGTAAATTGTAATTATAATAGAGATTCAATTATTATATTAATGATGGGGAACGGATTCAACTCAAATAAAAAGGACATTATTAAAGGGTTCTCCCTTTTAAAAGGTATTACTGTAAAAAAAATTGTTGTTTGTGCCTTCCCATTTTCTCGGCACTATTCATCAAACCAAAATAACAGTATTCACCTATTGAATACTACATTATATAATTTAGTTACTAGTCATAGCGACAACTTTGTGTTTTTTGACACAAATAAATTTATTAATTATAAGTTGATAGTGACTGGCAAAAAGTTTTATTTGCCTTTTAATGTAAAAAAAGAACTAGCTACTTTGTTAGCATTTAATATAAATAATATATATAGGCAGACTTTGGAAATTATTCCAAACAATTTAAATTTAAGTCTAAGACAATAGAGGACGCCTCTAGCAATTTATTGACCAGGGAATTTAATTTAAAAGTTATTTACCAAAATATACAGGGACTTCCTGGTAAAGAACTAGAGCTAGAATTATTTTTACAAGAAATGAATGTTGATATACTATGTCTCACTGAACATTGGTTAAATCAACATCAATTAATTGTTAGTATTAATAATTACAAAGTTATCAGTTCGTTCACGAGAGACTCGGCAATAAGAGGAGGGTCACTCATTTTGTTAAAAAATTCTCTTAAATGTAAACAACGTAAAGATATTGAGTCACTATCTACAGAACGAACTATTGAAATTTCGTGTGCAGAGCTGGAGCAGCATATCATTGTCTGCGTGTACAGACCCCCTTCTTCAATTTATGACTCATTTGAGACTAGGATGGAAGAAGTCTTGAGAAAAGTTTGTGCAAAAACTAAAAAAGTTATTGTGTGCGGTGACTTTAATATTAACATCCTAGAGGATTCACAGAACTCTATTAGGTTTCTGAATCTTTTTAAGTCTTTCAATTTACACCACCTTTTCAATGAACCTACAAGAGTCACCTCCACTTCAGCTACGTGTTTGGACAACATATTCTGTGATTGTAATGTAGGGGAAAAATCTATAATAAATTTCATAAACTCTGATCACAGTGGTCAGTTGGCTGTTATCGACTGTCATCGAAATGATCCGTCTACTAGTTTCACATGTAGGCCCATTACTAAGGGGCGTGTAAAAAAGTTCAAGGAGAATATTTGTAGGAAAATATCCACAATTCCATATATTGAAAATAGTGTTGATCAATTATATGAAAGCCTTTTCGAACTTGTTGAAAAGGAATTTAATGGCATCTTCACAAAGAAGACCATTAAAAGTAATTCTAAAAATCAATTTAGTGACTGGGCCACTAAAGGTATATACATAAGCAGAAGAAAATTGTTTGAATTATATGACATTAAGGCTAATTCATGTGGTCCTACAGTAATAGAATATGTAAAAAACTATTGTAAATGCTTCAAGAAAGTATGTGCTGTTGCTAAATCAAACTACATTAAAAACAAAATAAGTAAAGCAACTAACAAAATTAAAATCACATGGAATATCATAAACAAAGAGACTTGTAAAAACAAAACACAAGAATACAAGGTCTCTCTAAAAATCAATGGCAAACAACTTGACTCTGATGCTGATGTGGCAAATGCATTTGAGTCTTTTTTCACTAATATACCACTGACAACGACAAGTACATTAAACTCAAGTTCACATCTTGCTGTCTCCTTGCTAAAGGCAAAAGTCGACGAATGTAAAACACCTTTCAGATTTACCCATGTAACACCTGAGATAATAGTAAAAACTTTTGAAGATCTGAATATAAAAAAAACTGAAGATCTTTGGGGAATATCCGTAGACATTTTAAAAAATATAATACTGCATATCGCACCCCATTTGGCAATGATATTCAACAGATGTGTTGACGAAGGCCAATTTCCTAACTTAATGAAGTATAGCAAAATCATACCGTTATTCAAATCAGGTGATAAAAGTAACCCTTCTAACTTTAGGCCTATTTCTATATTACCAGCACTGAGTAAGATTTTTGAAAAAGTCATATTCGTTCACTTGCTGTCTCATTTTAAAGTTAACGACCTGCTTCATAATAAACAATTTGGGTTCACTAAAGGTAAGTCAACAACTGATGCAGGAGTTGCACTTATCAAGCATATTTTTGATGCATGGGAAAACAAGCAGGATGCTGTTGGTGTATTTTGTGACCTATCGAAAGCATTTGATTGCGTTACGCACCAAACATTGTTGTTAAAATTAGCTCATTATGGTGTATCCAAGATTTCACTAAGTTTGATAAATTCTTACTTGTCTGATAGAATTCAGAAAGTAAACATTAATGGGACATATTCTTCAGGCACTCCTCTATTGATGGGAGTGCCTCAAGGATCGATATTGGGGCCTCTGCTTTTCCTGATATATATAAATGACCTTCCCTACTTTACACAAGATCTTTGTGAGGTAGTGCTATTTGCTGATGACACTTCGTTGATGTTTAATGTTGACCGACGAAAAAATACGTTTGACGATGTAAATGACACTCTGTCACAAGTTCTCCATTGGTTTACCACTAACAACTTACTTCTTAATGCTAAGAAAACTAAATGTGTAAAATTCACAATGCCCAATGTAAGACGGGTCAATACTAACATCACTATGAATAATGAACGTATTAAGGTCATTGATTCAACAGTTTTCCTTGGCATTACCATGGATGCTAAATTGCAATGGGGTCTTCACGTCGCAGCCTTGGCGGGAAGACTTAGTTCCGCCGCGTATGCGGTTAAGAAGATTAGATATCTGACCGATATTGAAACCGCGAGATTGGTTTATTTTAGTTATTTTCATAGTGTAATGTCTTATGGTCTCTTGTTGTGGGGGTCTGCTGCTGATATACAAACTATATATGTATTGCAGAAGAGGGCCATCCGCTCCATATACAACCTTAGACCTCGCGATTCGCTAAAAGAATTATTTAAGAGCATTAACATCTTAACCGTAGCTTCTCAATATATTTTAGACTGTATTTTGTACGTGCGAAAGAACATAGATATTTTTTCGAAAAAATCTGATTGTCATGGTTTTAACACTAGAAATAAACACAAGCTCGCGATTCCAAATCTGAAACTTCAAAAAATTAATAATTCATTTGTTGGTCTAAGTATTAAAATGTACAATAAGTTGCCACAAAATGTTATTGAGTTACCAACGCATAAATTTAAATCTCACGTGAAAGCCTGTTTAATGAGTAAAGGATACTATAAGATTGTAGACTACCTAAATGATAAGGATTCATGGACATAATGACCTCCATGCCTGCACACTTGTAGCATTTTCATATATATTTACGGAAATTATTAATATTATATAATTACTCATTTTTAATAAATTAGGCTTAGCAGCATTTATTACTGTATAAAAATTGATTTATATTGATTATTCAATAATTGAAAAGATGCTAACCACCTACTACTATTGTACACCTCGTCCTGCAGTTTGTTAGTGTTGTATTAAGTAACTACTACTCTTTGTGACCTATGAGGGGAACCTAAGTAGTCATGCTCACTCAAATGTCTCTGAGGTGGTGGCGCTATGTGGCGGGTCATTACATTCCCTCTAATATGGTTGAGTGAAATGATGGCTGACACATACGTCATACTTGTGAACAGGTGCCACCTTTGGGGACTGGTCTGCTTCGGTTTACCTCATAATATTTATTTTATTAATATTTCCTTTATTTTATTTTGTGTAACAATTGAACTGTATGGCTTGGTATGATGATGACACAACATTGTATGAAAGTTTGGCGATTAAAAAGAGTAACTGGCGAGTTTCTTGCCGGATCTTCTCGACCAGAACCAACTTTCCGAGCCGGTGGTAGAATCGCATTATGTTTATTTATTTCTTTAGTATATTTTATGTATCAACATATTTACGTATTAACATGTAAATTATACATAATTACTTATAAATAGTTTTAAGTCATTCAAATGTATGACGATTTGTAAGAATTATTTGACTTTGACTTTGACTATTGAGGAGACAAGACTAATTTTGTTTACCTCTTTTTGTTTTGGCAAGTTGCGTATCTATATGTAGTGGAAATATTTTTTTTTTCAAGTTCATCCAATTGTTAATATTTTTAGTTTTACAATAAACATACAGTTAATAAATCACTATTATTTTTTATACATTAATAATGTATTTTGTTTTTAAAAAATAAATTTAACTATCTGTAATATTATTAATATTAAGTTAAATTTATTTTTTAAAATATATAAAAATAGGTAAAAATATAAATAAAAGAAGAGCCTAGGTAAATTTACTTTATTTATATTATTATATAGAGAAATACAAATAAATGATTCACTGTTTAGGAATTACATTACTTATACTTTTTAGTCTACCTTTGTGAATAATTAATTTTATGAATTAGCATTATATAATACGATGTATGAGTGACCATACTTTATTTCGAATGGCCGAGTGGTATTAAGGAATAGGGACATTCCTATAGCAGATTGGCCGTCTGTTGGCAGTTTTACTTGATTTTTGCGAGTGTTCTTCGTAAACGAACTGCCAGCAAGCGGTTGGAAAAAAAAGAAAAAATGACAGTATGAAAAAATAACAGCAAAACGTTGGTGGATCTTATGAGAAAAAAATGTTTTAAAAATTGTTATTTTCATTGAAATAGGTTAATAAACATTGTTGAAAGTTTCGGCGTGTTTCACTGGAGCTCCTGATCTGATTGTTAATAATTCGCTTTATACGTGTACTAAATTCTTAGATCTTACAATGAAGAATAGATTAGAATTCGTTAAAAATAAAAAATTATGCATTAATTGCTTACGAGCAGGACATTCGTCTTTAGATTGTTACTTTGGTCCGTGTAAGCAGTGTAGTAAGAAAAATAATAGCTTATTACATTACAACAGTCAAGTCGATAACGCATTATTATCAGTCGTGGAGTGCCAATCGGAATCGAACCCCGAACCTCACGCGTCAGCAGTGTTGCACACAGTTCAACAGTCTCGCGTTAGTAATGATTGTGATGAAACTGCGAGTAATAGTTTAAACGCTTCAGACACTGTCTTGTTATCCACAGCATTAGTGGAAGTAGCAGGCAGTGACAATGTTTTCTATACGGCCCGTGCTTTATTAGACAGCGGCAGTCAACATTTTTTAATTACAGATAACTTAAGAAATTAAACGTTAAAATGATACAGTCCGCTTTTCATATCACAGGTATAGGTCAGTCGTACACTCAGTGCACGGAATCGTGTGAAATAAATTAAGATCGTTAAACGGAGAATATAATACTCGCTTTAATTGCATAGTTTTGAATCACATTACTTCTGCATTACCGTTTTTAAGTTTAGATTATAATTTGTTAGAAATTCCGAATAATATTAATTTAGCCGATTCTTTATTTTATAAATCGTCACAAATCGATATTTTAATCGGGGCTGACGTGTTTTGGGATTTATTATTAGATGGAAAGTTACGCTTGCCTACAGGCCCATATCTCCAAAACACTACGCTAGGAGGGATTGTTTCTGGTATTGTCTATAATAAGAACTTACCATTACACAATAAACGAATAAAATGTCATTACTTACATTCAGTAGAATTAAACGAACAATTGAATAAATTTTGGGAGAAGAAATTAGTCATCCTAAAAAATATCTCACGGAAGAAGAAAGTCTTTGCGAACAATTGTTTTCTGATACAACAAAACGGGTAGATGGTGGTCGTTTTTCTGTTAACATTCCATTAAGAGATACGGTTGATCAGTTAGGCGATAGTTACACTGTAGCAAAAAATAGATTTTTGTCATTAAAGCGAAGGTTAGAAAAATTACCAGAATATAAAGCGATGTATACCGACTTCATGCAGAAATAATTTAGTGAAAAAATGTTTAGGTAAGTGTTAATTAATGAAAATCAAAGAAATCTGCAGTTAATTCTGTGGCGGTCAAACTCGCCTATAAGTGAACCTATAAGTGTGTACCTGCTTAATAATGTTACGTACGGCACGGCATCCGCGCCTTACCTGAGCAATCGTTGTAATAAATAATTAGGTATAGAATGTCAGGACAAAGATGTATCAACTACGATAGCAAACGATTTTTATGTCGACGATTTAATAAGTGGGTCAGATTGCTAAAATAAATTATCGCATATATGCAAGGGTGTGTTTGATGTTTGTTTATCAGGTTGCTTTCCATTAAGAAAATGGATATTTAACTCGTCTAAGTTATCTTTAACCTCAGATTTTTAGATTGGTTACTATTTATTTATCTATCTTTAGATGAAACTTTTATTTGATAGAAATGGGGTGAGCCCTGCGTCTCATAGCCACTGCGACCAGTAGATAATCTATTGTGGCATCCCCGTAACCTATTACAGCACCTCATGTAGCTCCAGTTCCAGGATAAGCCCGAGAATGGAGCTGATGGGGGAGCTTTTGATCTCGTCTGCTGAGATCATGTGTGCTCCCAGGTGCCGGCTTCTGCAGCGGTGCAGCGCTATGCACTCGCCGAGGACGTGGATAATCGTTTCCTCGTCCTCGCGACAGAACCTGCAGATTTTGGTATCTGTAAGGCCCATGTTGTGCAGGTGCTTGTTTAATTTGCAGTGCCCTGTGAGGGTCCGAGTGAGTGCCCTAACATGTCCTCTACTCAGTTTTATTATTTCTGCAGCTCGTCTCTCATCGAACGCCTGTATCAACGCCTTAGACTGTTCTAGTCGAGGTAGTCTTTTTCAGAATTCAGTGCTTTGCTTATGCTCCCACTCTTTTAACTCGAACCTGACCATGCAGGCTGGAACGCCATTTATTGGTTCCGGTCCGAGTAGTTGACTCTCTGCCCCGGCCTTTGCTAGCACGTCAGCGACTTCGTTGCCTCTGATATTGCAGTGTCCCGGTACCCAAATCAGATTAACGATGTTGGCATTGCCAAGCTGGTTTAGGAGCAGGACACACTCGCTAGTGAGTTTAGAGTCAAGTTCACAGGATGTTAACGCCTTGAGGGCAGCTTGACTATCTGAGAAGATGAATATCTTCTTATTCTGGAGATTCATTTGTAGACTCTCTTGGACACAGCCAATTATTGCGAAGACTTCCGCTTGGTACACTATAGCGACCCAGGTTGGCGAATTTGCGTATTCCGCAGCGATCATTACAAAATCCCGCCCCAGTAGATGAAACTTGCTCTAATAAGACACTTGGTATGGGTTAGTTTAACAACAGTTACGAGTTACATTTCACAACTAAAGTAAATCCTGAGAATAATAACAAAGTTAGTAAGCGTCAGTAGTATAATATTGTTCCTTCTAGCTCACTTTCGTTCAATCGCATGTGCGATCTCACTTCAGCGACGCTAGAAGGAACAACATTATCATCAGAAAGTGTTGCCCTTTACTGCAGGTTTTCATAGTTCAAGGGAAAATCTTATCACCTGTCATTCGTTCTTACTAAGGCTAGAACCATCGCGTTTTACAACCGAGATATATACAGAATACCTACATGGTAAACTGTGTAGATTTAAATTATGGTAACGTTGAAAGTTAAGCCCATTCCACTATCACAATCGCAACACTGCAGTCACGTTATCAACGTAATAATGAAGTTTGTTAGACAAAAAGAATCACGTGAATTAAATTGCATCTACCCAGAATCATCTGTCGTCCCTAGACGACATGGGAATTTATTACCAAGTACAATACGTTGTATTGTGTGCGGTTCCTCTAATAGTGGAAAAACTAATTTAGTGATAAGTTTATTATTGCATCAAAATGGACCAAGATTCCGTAACCTTTATGTGTATTCAAAATCTTTGTATCAACCTAAATATCTATATCTTGAAAAGGTTTTGGATATGGTGCCTGGAACATCATTTAGTAAATACAACAATAATGGTGAAATTTTGAGTCCACATGATGCATTACCTGATTCAATTATCATTTTTGACGACGTTGTTTGTGAAAATCAAAACAATATTAGAGATTATTTTGCTATGGGTCGTCATAAAAATATAGATTGTTTTTACATCAATCAAACTTACACCAAAATTCCCAAGCAACTTGTTAGGGACAATTCAAATCTTGTCATTCTATTTAAGCAAGATGACATAAACTTGAAGCACGTTTATGAGGAGCATGTTGGGTCTGACATGACGTGGTCTCAATTCCGTGAGATGTGCTCTGCCGTTTGGAAAAAACCATTTAACTATCTTGTTATTAATAAGGATTGTGACAAAAATAACGGATGTTACCGATTGGCTTTCGATACATTCATACTAATAGATGAACATACATAAAGATAACTATGTTATTTATCAACCACTCCTACTCATAATTTGAAACAGAGCGGAACACTTTGCCATGGAGAAAAATCTTAAACAACAAATTTTAAAATCAGCAGCAGCTGTTAAAAGAAAAGTAGCGATGATAAAAGATGTGGAAAATACAAACAATAAAACATTGGAAACCATATTTAAACCAATTGTTGATCCACTTACATTGTTAACGAATAAAAAATATGACACTCCTCTTAATGTAGAAGAGCACTTTGAACCAGTGATTAAAAAAAAAACAATAACCTGACATTTGAAGACGAAAACCAGTCATTATTTGCCTCTGATGAAGATTATAATGAATCTGTTAGTGAAGAAGATGAAAATGATGAACAAGAGCAATACAAGGATTACAACAAGACCCTTGTCGTATCACCGATCGAAAATCACAACGTCAGCGAAGGGTCATTTAAATCTCTACAGTAATCGCCAAGGCTTAAAAATCAATCACTGTCATGGTCTACATCGTCTGAAGTAATGAACGATGTTCCGTTTGGAGTCAGAAATGAACGGGGCAAATTGTTACTAGGCAAAACTCATGTTTACGACGATGGTGGTATTCTTAAAATAGGAGCACTTGCTGTCAAAAAAACTGATGGCTTAAAGGAACTTTTGTTCAAAAAGAAACCAAATTTAGATGTTTTTTTTTTTATGCTAGAGGCGGACAAACGAGCAAGCGAGTCACCTGATGGAAAGTAATCATCTCCGCCCATGAACATCTGCGAAATCAGAGAGATCTCTAATGTGTTGCCGGCCTTTTTTTTTAAAAAAGAGTACGCTCTTCTCTTGAAGATCCCTAAGTCGTAGCCGTCCGGAAATACTCCTGCAGCCAAACCGTTCCACAGAACTGAGGTACGTGGTAGAAAGTTTCGGGAGAAACGCACAGTATTAGACCGCCATCCATCGAGATGATGAGAATGGAATGACAATCGCTTGCGAGTGGTTCGATGTAAGAATTCGGCCGCATGGAGTAGATCAAACAGTTCTTCAGAGCACTCCCCATGATAAATGCGGTATAGAATGCTGAGGGAAGCTATGTCCCGCCGCAATGCTAGAGGATCAAGTTGACTAGAGAGAGTCAGGTCACCAACAATTCGAGCAGCCCTACGTTGTACGCGGTCAAACGAAAGAAGTTGGTACTGAGTATGGTATTATAGACAGCGTAATAAACCATTTACCGTTCGAGCTACATTTACCGGGATATCAATATTGTGGACCTGGAACAAAGCTACAGAAACGTTTAAAAAGGGGAGACAGAGGGATAAATAAGTTGGACAAAGCTTGTATGTACCACGATATCGCTTACAACGATAACGATTCAAACGTTCGACGAAAGGCCGATATAGAACTTTTGAATATGGCTAAGAAAAGATTAAACGCTAAAGATGCTAAGAACGGTGAAAAAGTGGCATCATGGATAGTAATAAATGCTATGAAAGCAAAACTCAAGGCTGGTGCTGGTGCACGTTCGTTTATGACAGCTGTAAAAAAAATTAAATCTCAACTGAAAAAGTTAAAATCCAGAGGTAGCCACTCAGTTATTAAATGCGCATACGCAGCCGCTAAAAAAATATTTAAAAATAAAAAAGGAACTCGGTTACCGCGCTGTATTCCTTTGCCAAAATGTGGAGGACTGCTACCTTTAATCCCGATCTGTGCAGGGTTGTCAGCTTTGGGTTCGTTGCCAGGTGGAGCAGCTGGTATAGCAAAAGCAGTGAACGCCTCCAAAGTAGCTCAGAAAAGTCTACAAGAGTCTGAACGTCATAACAAGATGATGGAAGCGGTGGCTCTTGACAAAGGATTATTATTTCGTCACTTTATTCGAAGATATAGATGTGAGTATTATATGTATTTTATATATACATATATCAGTCTAACAGGTAGTCCTTTTATTGTCTAGCAATCACTCGCACGCTTTTAAGATTTTATACTAAAATATCGATTTGATTAAAACAATAAAATCGATTTGATCGTTCATTCGGTCACCCCTAATCGCCTACCGTACCACGTCTTGTCTTCATTCTTTTATTGTGCGCGCAACGAAACGCATGTGTTCGTTCCTACTACTGAGCTACAATGCCGAAGCGAAGTGCAGAAGAAAAAATTGCTCACTATGCGAAAAAAATCAAAAAGCTTAAAAGCAAGGAAACCAAACGTCGTAGTCGTATTATAGTTTACTCAGATTCTTCTGATTGCGAAGAAAACCGTGGTAAGCGAATTGGTTTTGGTTTTTTTTTTCACCTTCCGCCTACCCACTTTTTGGTTTCAAATTTTCCATTGCGCTCAATTCATTTTATTTAAATACAAAGCTTTAGAGTTGACCGTGAGTTAACCGAAAAGCGTATTTGGCCTAAGAGTTAACCGTGAGTTGACCAATGGGTATCAATTAAGTCGAGTTGGCCGTGAGTCAACTGACAACAAAAATTACAAGCTTAAGGGGCACACATTTCCTACTTTTATTTTTTTCTAATTAATTAATAGGAGTACATATAATTTTTATACATTTCTACGGTCTTTCTGATAATGATATTTGATTTTAGATGTCGTGATTAACGAAATTGCTACACTTAACACGAACGATGTTCAGCCGGCTGGTATAGTACAAGAGGCATTAGTGTTGAACGAAGAACTTCCTAATGAGTTAGATATTGTTCAATCAAATAGTATTGACCCCGAGATCTTAGTTTCTGAGGCAAATTTGCCATCGTTGGATCCAGACGTACTGATAGCATTGGGAGAGCTTATTCCAGAAGAAGTTACTTACGGAGAGGATATACATCCTGATCTGGCTCAAAGATGGACCCCTATTCTACGTAAAGGTCTAACTAAGGAACAAAAAGATAAATTATTAAAGGAAAATGCCATTCCAAAAAATTGCAAGTTATTTCGAGCGCCGCTCCTTAATCCGGAAATAGCTGCTGCAGTGTCGGAATTTGCTCGATTGCGAGACAAAAAAATTGAGAACTCACAACAACAGCTAGGAATAGGCCTTACGGCAGTAAATAAGGCGATGACAATATTGCTATCCGGTGACGATAAGATTCAAGCGATCAAACACTTATCGGACGCTTGTAGGGTCCTGTCGGACTTACATGCTTTAGAAACTCAAACCAGAACTAAATCTCTAACACAAGGCCTAGATAAGTCATTTCTAAATGTTATCCAAGATACGGAGCGTGATGAAACACTTTTTGGGTCTGGATTACCCGAAAAGATCAAAGCTTCAAAAGCTATTGAAAAGCAAGGCTCTCAAATTAAGAAACCGGACAAGCCAATTCCAGGCCCCTCAGCTCCTCGATCGACAAGACCTACGGGAAACTGGAGAGGCCCCTCTCGCTCGACGCCGAACAGGGGGGGGCGCGGAGGATCCAGGAGGACCCCCTACATGAATCAGAAACCTACCGCGTCAACGCAACAGGTCAATTATCACCCATCGAGAGTTTGGAACAGACCTCCGCGTGCGGGCCCTCGGACATAACGGTACATGCCGGTAGATTACAATATTTTTATAGTTGTTGGTGCAAAATTACCGAAAATAAACTTATATTGAATTGGATTCGAGATGGTTACCCGATACCATTTTGTAAAAAACTAAAATGGGTCACAGAGAAATATCGCGAATGGTTACCAAAAGAAAAAATCGAGATGTCAAAATCTATCAAAAAATTGCTTGATCTTGGGGCTATTTCACCGTGTGAACCATCTCGGAAACAATTCTTATCTGACATATTCCTAGCACCGAAACCTAATGGCGATAGTAGATTTATTCTTAATTTAAAATTGTTAAATAAATATGTAGATAAATCACACTTTAAAATGGAGGATTACAGGGTTGTTTCATGGCCACGATCGATTTAAAAGAATCCTATTTATTAGTCCCGATTAATGCCAAACATAAAAAATACTTAAGATTTCAATTCGAAAATGACGATCGCCAGCTAATTACCTACGAATTTAATGCGATGCCTTACGGCCTTTCTGCGGCACCAAGGACCTTCACAAAAATTATGAAGGTAGTTGTAGGTTACTTGAGAAATCGAGGTTTTAAATCGGTCGTCTATCTGGATGACATTTTGTGCCTAGGCACAAATTACAAAGAATGCCTAGACAACGTAACCGAGACTCGAAAAATTTTGGAATGTTTAGGTTTTGTGATTAATTATGAAAAGAGCCTGCTTAACCCCGTTACAAGATGCAAATATTTAGGATTCGTTTTCGACTCGATTGAAATGTCTATTAGTTTACCTATCGAAAAGCAGGAATACATTTTTTCTTTAGTGCATCATTTTATGACCCTGCCTCGCTGCACCATTAAAAATTTTGCGAATTTAATAGGTGTATTGATAGCAGCATGCCCTGCCTTAAGTTACAGTTGGATGTACACAAAAATACTGGAAAGAGAAAAACATTTAGCTTTACTCAAAAACCATAACAACTATAATGCAAAATTTACACCTTCTGCTAATATACGCCCAGATCTACTTTGGTGGAGTAATCACATTCTGACTTCTAACAATACTTTGGAAAAACCTACATTTGCGTTAGAAATTTTTTCTGATGCATCTAAACAGGGATGGGGAGCCTTTTGTAATGATACACGAGCGGGGGGTAAATGGGAACAAAATGAATTACATTTCCATATTAATTATTTGGAGCTTAAGGCGACGTTTCTTGCATTAAAAACTTTTGCCCAGAATTCTTGTAACTGTGCCATATTACTGCGCTGTGATAACACCACCGCTATCAGCTACCTAAACCGAATGGGGGGAATTCAATTTCCCCACTTAAATGAAATCGCAAGGGAGATTTGGCAGTGGTGTGAGAAGCGAAAGATTTGGCTATACGCATCATACATAAACACTAAAGAGAACATAGAAGCAGATCAAGAATCGCGTAACAAAAATATAGATACGGAATTAGAAATTACTAGTGAAATGTTTGAAAAAATTACGAATATTTTAGGCAAGCCAGACATAGATCTTTTCGCTTCTCGCGCCAATGCCAAGTGTGAAAGGTATATATCTTGGAAGAGAGACCCGGATTCCTTAACTGTTGATGCTCTTACCCTAAATTGGCAACCTTATTTCTTTTACGCCTTCCCTCCATTTACATTAATTGCAAAGTGCCTTCAAAAAATTAAATTAGATCAAGCAGAAGGTATTTTGGTTTTCCCCTACTGGCCTTCTCAGCCATGGTTCCCATTTTTAAGGGACATGTGCAAGTCAGATATTCATTTCTTTGATGCAAATGAACATCTAGTAAATTTCTTTTACAGGAGAAGGCAACAGTTCAAACTTACCCTGGGTGTCGCGACGCTCTCCGGGAAGCTTTCCTGAGAAATGGAACCCCGGAAGAAGCTTTAGAAATAATGTTATCTTCTTTAGCGAAAAACACTATAGAACAGTACAGTTGCACATATAAATTACTAGCTTTTGCCCGCGACTTCGTCTGCGTGTAATTCGAATAAAAGCAAGGTCTTTATGTATCAATAACTGGTGCCCGCGACTTCGTGTGCGCAGTATTAGTATTTCGAGTTCACTATTTTGACAATAATGGCTTACTCATTTGAACAATTCACACAATATCTTTATAAATTATAGCCTATGTGTTATTCTGATCTATAACCTACATTACTGTAAAGTTTCATTAAAATCCGTTTAGTAGTTTTTGCGTGAAAGAGGAACAAACATCCATCCATACATCCATCCAAACAAACTTTCGCCTTTATAATATTAGTAAGGATGGTGGTTGTATTGCAATAATTTAAACTTAAATCCATACACCACTAGATCCGAAGCAACGGTTTTGTCATTCCTCACAAACCTCTTGAATCAAGGCGCAGCATACGGCTCGCTTAACAGCCACAGATCTGCGTTGGCATTGTTATTAGATTGTGATTTAGGAAATTATAAATTAATTGTGAGATTTTTTAAAGGCGTATATAAACTGAGGCCCACGCTCCCCAAGTATCTGGGAACATGGGATCCTCAAATTGTACTTAATCACATAGCACAGTGGAAACCCCATAATGAAATATCACTGGAAAAATTGACAAAAAAAGTCACTATTCTATTAGCTCTGTGCACTGCTCATAGAGCACAGACGTTGTCAATGATCAACATTAATAATATCAAAATTAATTCTGATAGCATCAAAATTAATATTTCGGATATAATTAAAACTTCGGGCGCGGGCCGGGCGCAACCATTGTTAATTCTTCCCTTTTTTCACGAAAATGAGGACATATGTCCAGCAACTGCCATTAGTGATTACCTGTGCAGAACAGAAAAGCTGAGAACCAATTCCGTGAACAAGCTTTTGCTGACGTTCAAGCCGCCTCACAGATCAGCGTCGAGTCAGACGGTCTCCCGGTGGGTGAAACAAGTGCTGGCTGAAAGTGGAGTGGATGTGGCGACATTTAGCGCACACAGCACGCGCCACGCCGCCACATCTGCGGCCAAGTCCGCGGGCGTTTCACTCGATGTTATACGTAAAACGGCGGGTTGGACATCAACATCAGGCACATTTGCCAGGTTCTATGATCGACTTTTGCTTAATGATGGTATTTTCGCTCGATCTGTTTGCTTATATAATCAGACCATATAGCTGAGTCAGGTCTGTACATGAAAATAAATGTAACTCATGTCTAGAGTAAATGTATTACACATTTTTGTTTGATGTATTTGGATACGTTATGTTATATAGTAAATAATATAATTCACAGATAACGATAACTATTTTCTTTTATTTTTATCCTGAAATAATTATTCGGCAAAACCTAGCTCTAAACATCTACCTGTTAGACTGATATATGTATATATAAAATACATATAATACTCACATCTATATCTTCGAATAAAGTGACGAAATAATAATACATGATCAAACGAACTTCAAAGTGAAGTTCGATCAGTATTATATGAGTCACTTTATTCGAAGATATAGAGAAAGGTCCCGCCCTTCCCTACCCATTTCAAGTTTTGCCGAATTTAGCAAGACTCTAAATAATGAAGACAAGACGTGGTACGGTAGGCGATTAGGGGTGACCGAATGAACGATCAAATCGATTTTATTGTTTTAATCAAATCGATATTTTAGTATAAAATCTTAAAAGCGTGCGAGTGATTGCTAGACAATAAAAGGACTACCTGTTAGACTGATATATGTATATATAAAATACATATAATACTCACATCTATATCTTCGAATAAAGTGACTCATATAATACTGATCGAACTTCACTTTGAAGTTCGTTTGATCATGTATTATACATCAAGCCACATAAAAAAGGTGCTGGGTTATATTTGAACCCTTCAAAAAACTAGTTAAACGGCTGCCTAGACGTGCACTGACAGATTTAGATATATAAGAGCATGGAAGTAATATTCCATATTTCCGAGGAGTATTTATGAGAAATACACTTCATTGAAACCAAGAAAAATTGAATGTGCAGTATTAAATTTGGAGAAACACATTGGGTAGCCTACATCAAACAAGACGATTATTGCGAATACTTTGATAATTTTGGCGACTTAAAGCCTCCATTAGAATCAAGAAATTACTTGAGAAACATAACAATTAATTATACTTTTGTACGGTATCAAAAGTTTGGTACTATAAATTGTGGTCATCTTTGTTTAGGTTTTTTAAAAAACTATTGGAAAAAACGTTTAACTAATAAATTAAATAAAGAGTCTTCATCAGTATAAACATGTCTTTCACTGTGTCAATAACTGGTAGAGAGGCTTCTTAAATAATAAACTACTCCCCAATATTAGAATTAAGTGAAGAGTATGAGTGCGGTCTTCTGTATTTTTCTACATTCAACTCTATTCCTAATATAGAGAAAGAAAGAACAAGTTTTATTACGGTAATGATGGAGTAATAAAAATACCCGAAGGGTCGTAAGAATTACAAGATATTTGCGATTATCTTCAGAGCAACATAAAAAATGCTACATTGAAATTAACTGCCAATAATAATACTTTAAAAACTTGTATTTTCTGTTTGGAAGATGTTTGCTTTGATAAAGTAGATTCGATTGGCAAGATTTTGGGTTTTGGCCTCGAAAACGTAAAAGCGAATATAAAAACGGAGTCTCGGTATCCTGTCAACATTTTACCAACGACAATAGTACGCATCGAATGTGATGTAGTGAGCGGGTCATTTGTGAATGGAAAATAGTTTCTTTACTTTGTAGTATACTTGCGTATACTACAAAGTAAAGAAGCTATTTTCGTGCGTGCGTGCTATACAACTCATGTTAGTAATTAAAACACGATGATATATTTTCTTCCATACTAATTCATTAAAAATATCTTTTGTAGTGCGCAAGCTTTACCTAAAATAGCATCGTTGTAATAAAACGTCTTGTTTATTGACGCAGCAAAAGTGTGTATATCGCAACTGTAAGTTTATAGTACGAGAGCTGAGCGCCTAGGTGAAATGCAAATAAGACTAATTTAGTTTCGTTTTCTGTGATCTTTGTCACACTAACAAATTGTTTTTTAAGTAAATAGTAGATTACCTTTTGATTTTTTTTGTTTTATGCAATAGGGTGGCAGAGGAGCAGACGGATCACCTGGTGGTAAGCGATTGCCGCCGTCCATGGACACCCGCAACACCAGTGGAGTTACAAGCGTGCTGCCAACCTTTTACTCCTCCGCCAATTTGGGCCTCCGGTACTCTTACTCAGCGAAACACAGCGCAGGCGCTGCTTCACGCCGGTCTTCTGTGAGACCATGTTATCACTCCGGTCGAGCCAGCCCACTCATGCCGAAGCGTGGCTCTCCCACGGTCAAAATTGAAAAAGTGATATTTGCTATTACGAAGATTATTTTTAAGATGTAGTATTTACTAAGTTTAACCTACTGAAATATTATTTCAGTAGGTTAAACTTAGTTTTCAGTTATTTGAATATGATCAGTTCAGTATGAAGATCAATTCAATTGTTTTATGATATATGCAAGGGTGGTACAAATATATATATTTTTTTGAGTAAATTAATATCTGTGATTGAATGCATGTGACACCTGGACTACAAATTTTACGTATGGTCTAATTCAAAAGTTATCAACTCTTTGTCTATGACAACCCCGATTGCACAGTGGTTAAGGTGTGGTACATATATGCAAATGGTTCTGGGTTCAATAAAAATGCGTTTTTAATTGTCTCGGATTTAAATTGCTCACTGCACCTTCGTCATCTAATAAACATATAACTGGTTTTCTTTAATTTGTAAGTTGATTAATGTGATTAAGTTGATGCCTTTTTATGTATTATAATACAGTGGACAAGACTTGACATCAGAAAGTTATAAAACACTACAATACCAAATAAACATGGTTTTTGATTAGGCTTATGTGTTTTAGTACTTATCACTTTCATAAACAGTTAGCCACAGATAAATTGATTTAACTTTGTCTGGTTATACAAACACAATTTTAAAAGCGTACCATAATTAATGGACAACATTTCAAAATTGCTAAGCTCTGAAACAAAAAATACCAATTCTTTGTTTACTTCTCCGCTGCTCGAATATATATTTATTCATTTTTTATATTGCTTATTTACTGAGAAAAAAATTAAAAACTAAAAAACGTAAGATGACGTCATCGGACGGCAGAATGAAAAATATTTCTTTGCTTAGCACATTATAGTTTTAAATTTACGTAATGCCAAACTCATGACATGTAACTGTCAAAAAAAAGACAACTTGTCAACGTTGAATGTATGAATGACGTTGACAATGTTGACACTAGTATTATTTACCTTTGACAGTAGTACCTTTTTTTTATTAAAACAATGATAAGCAAAGGAATATCGCTGTATTCAGCCGTCCGATGACGTCATTTGACACTTACGTCTATTTAGAATAAAAAGAATTTCAATAATTATTTTATGCATGAAAATGGACAAATTTTGAAAAAAGAAAAAATATGGGTCTGTTCATTTTATGTCTACTTTCATATAAAAAAAACAATATGGACATGTTAAAAATTTGAAATGTTGTCCATTCTTCTATTAGAATAATTAGAAGCTATATCAATAGTTAAGTTACAAAACAATTACACGCATTGACGAATCTGAACCACTTCAGCTTGTGCATCAAACCCGCTCGACCGCTACTGCTGAGTTGGATATTTCATTGTAATGCGCATTTCATTTATTCACTATCGAGACAGCGAAGGGTAGAAGGTGCTCGTACTCCTGTAGTGTACCTAATTCATTTTTATGTCTTTTATCGTATTCATGGATGTAACCTAACAGCAAGCTCCTATACGTATAACAGTAAAAATTTAATTGGGTGGAGAGACATGAGCCAAGCTGGTACAGAGAAATACTCTGGGTGTCTCTTGAGGCAAGCTGCTCACCCATTTAGTTTTAAGTTATATCTCATAGCGCTGTAGCTGTCTAAGGGCATGAGTCTATACGCCCCATGAATACGATTTAAGAAGTGAAATTAATTAGGAAGCGGGCTCATGTTATACAACGGTAGCGTAAAGTCATTCTTTTATCGTATTCGTGGATGTTACCTAACAGCAAGATCTTATACGTATAACACTAAAATTAAACTGAGTGGAGAGACATGAGCCAAGCTGGTACAGAGAAAATAATACTCTGGGTGTCTCTTGAGGCAAGCTGCTCACCCATTTAGTTTTAAGTTATATCTCATAGCGCTGTAGCTGTCTAAGGGCATGAGTCTATACGGCCCATGAATACGATTTAACACGTTAGCTGCGGCACCAATTTTTGCATACTTTCCGTTCCTGCGGCACGAGGTATAATCGGCCCGTACCGTGACCAGACGTTAGGGCGACACGCGATCTATTAGACCCCACGTCCTTTTACAGACTAAAATCCATTTTCTGGCGCGAAATCAAAGATAAATGAGAATTTTGGTCCTTATAGATATAGACAGTGAATTGATGAACCCTAATCCACCGTCGCCCCGGGATCTGATGGCTAGTTTAGGAATTATTAGCAAAACAAAATATGGGATCTTATACACCTCGTAACGCACTGAAATAGTGCAAATTTTCGCTGCGATTAGTGATGGGAAAAATAATATCGACGTTTTAAAAACTGTCTTAACTACGCAACGACTTGACCGATTTTGATCAATTATATCTCATTAGATCGTTTTAAGGCCAAAACCTGGCAAAACAACACAAAGCTATCAAAGGATACATTTTTTTTAAATAATCTAAATTGTGCTTGAAAGCGCCATAAAGAAAAAAAAACCGGCCAAGTGCGAGTCGGACTCGCGCACGAAGCGTTCCATTCTATACCATTAAGAGGCTAGCTACCAAGATAAGAAAAAACTAGGTACTTACTGAAGATTTTTTCATTAAAAACCTACCTGTTTTGGCTGTTTCTGGGTTTTTTTAAATTAACTTCTTCCGACATCGTTTAGACATGTTCGGCGCTGTAAAAGGACGTGCTCTCCAATCGACGTGATGCACAACACTGGTCGCGGGAAGCTCGCGTTGAGTGCGGAACGAGGTCAGGGGGGATATGGGACGTTTTAGCCTCGTTCCGCACTGCATTAAAATTATATTAATTCAGTGCGGCACGAGGCCTAAGACATCCGGTACCAAGGTAGGTACACCACCGAGTCCGGAACCATTAGTGATCTCAAATATATATTTATCTCTTTCCTACACTGGACCAAACCAAAGCTATGCCATTCGCACGACAGAGAAATTCAATTTTTGCTTGCCGCACCACAGGGAAGTTGCATCAGGGGTGATTTAGGCCTCGCTTCGCACTTAACGTGTTAAGAAGTGAAATTAATTAGGAAGCGGGCTCATGTTATACAACGGTAGCGTAAAGTCATTCTTTTATCGTATTCGTGGATGTTACCTAACAGCAAGACCTTATACGTATAACACTAAAATTAAACTGAGTGGAGAGACATGAGCCAAGCTGGTACAGAGAAAATAATACTCTGGGTGTCTCTTGAGGCAAGCTGCTCACCCATTTAGTTTTAAGTTATATCTCATAGCGCTGTAGCTGTCTAAGGGCATGAGTCTATACGGCCCATGAATACGATTTAAGAAGTGAAATTAATTAGGAAGCGGGCTCATAGTATACGACGGTAGCGTAAAGTCATTCTTTTATCGTATTCGCGGATGTTACCTAACAGCAAGCTCCTATACGTATAACATTAAAATTAAACTGGGTGGAGAGACATGAGCCAAGCTGGTACAGAGAAAATAATACTCTGGGTGTCTCTTGAGGCAAGCTGCTCACCTTTAATTTTTTTTTGTTATAACCTCATAGCGCTCTAGCTGTCTAAGGGCATGCGTATACGGCATGAATACGATTTAACACGTTAGCTGCGGCACCAATTTTTGCATACTTTCCGTTCCTGCGGCACGAGGTATAATCGGCCCGTACCGTGACCAGACGTTAGGGCGACACGCGATCTATTAGACCCCACGTCCTTTTACAGACTAAAATCCATTTTCTGGCGCGAAATCAAAGATAAATGAGAATTTTGGTCCTTATAGATATAGACAGTGAATTGATGAACCCTAATCCACCGTCGCCCCGGGATCTGATGGCTAGTTTAGGAATTATTAGCAAAACAAAATATGGGATCTTATACACCTCGTAACGCACTGAAATAGTGCAAATTTTCGCTGCGATTAGTGATGGGAAAAATAATATCGACGTTTTAAAAACTGTCTTAACTACGCAACGACTTGACCGATTTTGATCAATTATATCTCATTAGATCGTTTTAAGGCCAAAACCTGGCAAAACAACACAAAGCTATCAAAGGATACATTTTTTTTTAAATAATCTAAATTGTGCTTAAAAGCGCCATAAAGAAAAAAAACCGGCCAAGTGCGAGTCGGACTCGCGCACGAAGCGTTCCATTCTATACCATAAAGAGGCTAGCTACCAAGATAAGAAAAAACTAGGTACTTACTGAAGATTTTTTCATTAAAAACCTACCTGTTTTGGCTGTTTCTGGGTTTTTTTAAATTAACTTCTTCCGACATCGTTTAGACATGTTCGGCGCTGTAAAAGGACGTGCTCTCCAATCGACGTGATGCACAACACTGGTCGCGGGAAGCTCGCGTTGAGTGCGGAACGAGGTCAGGGGGGATATGGGACGTTTTAGCCTCGTTCCGCACTGCATTAAAATTATATTAATTCAGTGCGGCACGAGGCCTAAGACATCCGGTACCAAGGTAGGTACACCACCGAGTCCGGAACCATTAGTGATCTCAAATATATATTTATCTCTTTCCTACACTGGACCAAACCAAAGCTATGCCATTCGCACGACAGAGAAATTCACTTTTTTGCTTGCCGCACCACAGGGAAGTTGCATCAGGGGTGATTTAGGCCTCGCTTCGCACTTAACGTGTTAAGAAGTGAAATTAATTAGGAAGCGGGCTCATGTTATACAACGGTAGCGTAAAGTCATTCTTTTATCGTATTCGTGGATGTTACCTAACAGCAAGACCTTATACGTATAACACTAAAATTAAACTGAGTGGAGAGACATGAGCCAAGCTGGTACAGAGAAAATAATACTCTGGGTGTCTCTTGAGGCAAGCTGCTCACCCATTTAGTTTTAAGTTATATCTCATAGCGCTGTAGCTGTCTAAGGGCATGAGTCTATACGGCCCATGAATACGATTTAAGAAGTGAAATTAATTAGGAAGCGGGCTCATAGTATACGACGGTAGCGTAAAGTCATTCTTTTATCGTATTCGCGGATGTTACCTAACAGCAAGCTCCTATACGTATAACATTAAAATTAAACTGGGTGGAGAGACATGAGCCAAGCTGGTACAGAGAAAATAATACTCTGGGTGTCTCTTGAGGCAAGCTGCTCACCTTTTAATTTTTTTTTTGTTATACCTCATAGCGCTCTAGCTGTCTAAGGGCATGCGTCTACAAGACCCATGAATGCGATATTAGAGGGGAAAGGTATATATATTGAGAGCTGGCTCACATTAGACGATTGGAACTTGCGACTCATTGATTGTCACTACGAAACGTTTATGAATGTGCGACGCAAAGGATGTAATCATGGTGAGTACTCATTTGCAGTATAACGCAACGCGTCGGTCTGTAATTATTCATGTCTGTGGTAGTAGTATAAAATTGTTCTGTTTTGGCTCTCTTGAAGTGAGATCGCAGCACTTGCTGCTGCGATTGAACGAAAGTGAGCCAAAATAAACAATTTTGTACTACTGAATTATTATTTTATATTCATTGTAATATGTAATTTTAAAATATTTCTTGTATTTTCTTGATTTTTAAACTGACATGTAAAAATGGGATTATTATAAATTATGTGATTTCCGGTGCGAATGGAGTGGGGTAGCTTTTCCTTTAGTATTTAAGCCACTGGCAATTGGGATGACTGCATTCGCATTTGAACCACGGCACGAAGTGTTGCTGTATTTAATATTATTATATAAAAAAATCATTAAAAGCAATTCTCGGAGTTAAAGAGTCTTATTTGCACACTCATCATGGAACCCAACAATCCTCATGGAGGACCAACGCCGACAGCAGCGGTAGGATCACAATCTCCCGTACTTGGAGCCTCCAGAGCCGCGGAGTCACGACGTGAGCCTACATTCTCCATGGACCAAGTGATGAGTTTATTGACAAGTGTGACGAAACAAGCTGCTGCGAGTGCAGTTACAGCGGCGATTTTTACCACCCCTGCGCCACGTGATCGCTGTAATTTTTACCTCCCTCCATTTGATCCAGACCTTCGCTCACATGATATCAGAAATTGGTGTGCCAATGTTGATGAAACAATTACTTCTCTCATTTCACCTCAAGAAGCACGCATGAAGGCTATTCTTCAGCTGAAAGGACGCGCTAAAACGTGGGCTGACACCTGGTCCCTACAATCCACCACATGGCAACAAGTGAAAGAAGATTTGATTCGAACTTTTGGAAAGGAGTTCCGGTATGCTGATGATGTTCAAAAATGGCGGAGCTTCACATCGGATCAAGCTTCCAGCTACGCTGAGTACGCCACTACGGGATATACGTTGTTCAAGCGGGTGCAACCTGAGGCTTCGGCCGCTGAAGTAATCGACGCTTTACTAACAGGTATTTACCCTGAACATATGAGGTCTGAATTACTTAGAAACACACCTGACTCTTTGTCCAAACTAGTTACTGTTTTGAAAACTTACCGCAAACGTAAATTAGATACCTCAGAAAAGCCGAATAGTAGTAATTTTAAACGATCACGAACATCTGACCAGTCATTTACTAGCTACAAATGCAACAAGCCTGGACATCGTTTTTGCGATTGCAAGGAACCCTCTGCACCTCCATCATCCTCAGTAGTATCTAAATCAAATACTTTTCTGAACTCTGGCGTTCCAAATGCTTCAGTCAAATCTTTCGAATGCAAATATTGTCATAAAATGGGTCACGTAGAGAAGAACTGTTTCCGGAAACAAAATAACGAACGTAACAATAGCTCTCAAAATAAATCAATATTTTTTTGTAATAATGTTAATCGCAGTACCACAAAAGTAAAAATAGGGAACAAATTTTACGATTGCTTATTTGATACCGGCGCCGATTGTTCATTAATACGGCAACGATTCTCGGGATCAATTCCGGGAAGAAGAAAAACAGTTGATGTTATATTTTCGGGTATTGGCAGTTGCCCAGTGCGTTCATCACAATCTATTACAACAATTGTTGAGATTGATGGAGTTAGTGTAGAGCTTGAATTTTATGTAGTTGGGGATACGCATACTCGGTTCGATATTTTGATAGGTTTACGACCTTTTACAAATTCCCGGGCTCAGTGTCACCTTAACTAACACTGGAATTTCGGTACAACTAGATTCTAATTACATTTTAAAGACTATAAATGAATGTACTGTTCTAGGTTCTTTTTGTGATCTTGATACTGACGTTACTGATCAGGCCCTACTTGACCAATTAAAAAGTATTGTAAATAGTTACCAACAAAGTTTCACAACAGGAAATAATGTTTCAGTAGTAAAAACGGGAGAGTTAGAAATCAAACTAAAAAACCCCGATAAAACTGTGCAGCGTAGACTCTACCGATTGTCTCCTGTTGAACGTGAAAAGGTGAAAGAAATAATAAATGATCTCAAGAGTAACGGTATTATTCGAGATAGCTCTTCTTCATTTAGCAGTCCGATTTTGCTTGTTAAAAAGAAAGATGGTTCAGATCGACTCTGCGTCGACTTTCGTGAGCTAAATGCCAATACTCTTAGGGACCATTATCCGTTACCTTTAATCGCGGATCAAATAGATAAATTGGGAAAAGCACGATATTTTACATGTCTCGATATGGCCGCAGGTTTCCACCAAATACCTATTGCCGCAAACTCAATCGAGAAAACCGGCTTTGTAACACTTGACGGCCAATATGAGTTTTTACGAATGCCTTTCGGGCTTTGTAACGCACCGTCAGTATATCAGCGGGTGATCAATAAAGCATTAGGTGATTATAAAGATAAAATTGCTCTGGTTTACATAGATGACATATTAATTTTCTCTCAAACTCCTGAAGAAGGTTTGCACAATCTCAATCTTGTTCTCAAACGTTTAATCAATGCTGGATTTTCATTGAATATTGCTAAGTGCTCATTTTTGAAAAGATCTGTCCAATTTTCGGACAATGTTGTCGAAAATGGCACTGTAAAGCCGAGTTCAATAAAAATACAAGCACTGGTTAACTCTTCCTATTCCTAAAAATGTAAAAGAACTTCGCCAGTTCAATGGGTTAGCTAGTTTTTTTAGGAAATTTGTATCGATTTTTTCTAAGATTATGATACCTTTATATGAACTGATAAAATCTAACGTAACGTGAAATTGGACTGAAGCCCAAGAAAAAGCTAGACAAATAATTTGCCGTTTAACATCTTCTCTGTTGTTGACAATATTTGACCCTGACTTACCGACCGCAGTTCGGTACAGTACATACAGACGCCAGCGCTCTTGGTTATGGTGCAGTTTTAATACAAAGGCAGGACCAGGTTCCCCATGTCATAGGCTATTTTAGTATGAGGACGACAAGTGCAGAGAGCAAATATCATTCATATGAGCTTGAAACACTTGTCGTTGTCAAAGCGATTCGACATTTTCGTCATTTTTTATATGTTTATTTAAAGTCATAACAGACTGCAATTCCCTTAAAGCCTCACGACACAAAAAGGAACTGACTCCTAGGGTACACCGTTGGTGGTCTTATTTGCAGTCGTTTCAATTCGAAATTGAGTATCGTAAAGGAGAACGTCTTGCTCACGCGGATTATTTTAGTAGGAATCCAGTAGACATGCCTAAACCACGAAAAGCAGTATTTTACAATATATCTAGTCCTGGCCAGACGTTGCATTTTTCCGTTAATGCTTCCACTCTCGACCATAATAGGTTACTTATCGAACAAAAACGTGGATATAGTCGACAAATTACAGTCCGATTCCATTCCTAAAAATCTCACAGACACTTATGTTATTTTGCAAGATAAACTATTGAGACGTAAAGTTCAAATAGACAAGAAAACACGCAAATTGATCATTGTGCCACGCAGCTACCGCTGGAATCTTATTTCCCACTACCATAGTTCACTTCAACATTTCAGTTGGGAAAAGGTATTGGCTAAAATACGAGAACAATATTGGTTTCCTAATATGTCTAAACTGGTCCGGAAATTCATTGAGAATTGTGTCAGTTGTAGAGTTAGGAAAGGAGTTTCAGGTGCCAGGCAAGTTTCTCTGCACCCAATTGACAAAAATTCTATACTTTTCCACACGGTGCATGCAGATATTACTGGTCAGATGAATGGAAAACGTAATCGTCCTAAATATGATTTTGTTTATATAGACGCGTTTACTAAATACGTTCATTTAGTATACTCAAACGACCGTACAACAGATTCTGCTAAAAGATGTTTTCGTGAAGTGATTACTATTTTCGGTACTCCCACTAGACTTATAACCGATCAAGATAAAAGCATGACATCGTTGAATTTTAAGCAGTTTTGTCAAAATTTTGGTATAGAACATCATGTTGTAGCAAAAGGTGCTAGCAGGGCAAACGGGTAGGTGGAACGGGTCATGAAAGTTATTAAAGACAATATGTCAGTGGTGGAGCATGATAAGCCTTGGCACAATTCAATCCAGGATTTACAACTAGCCATTAACTGTACAAAATCTAAAAGCACTGGGAAAAGTCCAATGGAATTATTGTTTGGCAAAAAATGTTCGCCTCCAGCCATCAAACTCTTCCAAGTCGATGATGATGAACTCATAGAAGATCTTATAGCTGTTAGGAATGCTTGTAAGGAAAGGATGGACGAGCGACTTATCAAGGACAAAATTCGATTTGATAAAGGCAAAGCCAAAATCAAACATTTTCAAGTTGGAGACTTTGTTTTAATGCGCATACACGAACGTCATACAACAAAATTAGGACCTAAGTTCGAGGGTCCAATGGAAGTTTTAGCAATTCTTCCTAACGACCGTTATAAGTTGAAACACATTAATTTACGTGGATGCTATGAAAAGATCGCTAGTCACGACTATTTAAGGCCCGCTCCCATGGGACAGGCAGACCCATTTGATGATAGTGATAATGAATCTACGGTATGGGCAGATGATGTAGTAGATAAGAATTTAAGTAATAGTTCATGTTAATTATACGTTTTGTAATCGGTGTACGACACGTTCCTTTCCGCATTTCCTTTCCCAACGCTGGCTGGCCACCACGCGTTTCCTTTCCCGGTCTTGTAGGCTAGATTCCTGGATGGGTGATGCCTGATTTGTGTATGGCTAGATCCCAGTACGGGTGATGCTTTATTTGTGAAACTTCTGTTTATGCCATAACATATTGGTATAAATGCTGATGTAAATACTTAAAATCATGAAAGTTATTCAGCGCAGAGAGCGCTCTAGATCAGTATGGCCGTATGGGTGGCGTTCCATTTTTAAGAAATTAAAATAAATCAATCACCGTTTTCTATCCAATAAAAATAAAATAAAAAAATACTGATCCGTCAAAAATTAAAAAAAATGTATAATGATTAGTCAGTTTCCTCTTTTTTAAAAATTAAAAATACAAAATTGTGATAATTTTCGTTTCCTTTCAAATTAAATTAAATATATATATATATATATATATATATATATATATATATATATATATATATATATATATATATATATATATATATATGTATTTTTAATTTTTAAAAAAGAGGAAACTGACTAATCATTATACATATTTTTTAATTTTTGACGGATCAGTATTTTTTATCATCAGATCAGATATATATTATCGGCCGACATGCCGTAAAGAAATTTGAGAAAAACATGATAATATCGAATGTTATGATAAAATTACTTTTCCCTTACCTTATTTATTAGATAAACTACGTCAAAAATAAAACTTTTCGTTCCAAATCTAAATATTTGACACAAAACTGAACACTTTTCTGCGAAAGCACTTTGACGTTTGTCATTGAACAAAACCATCAACTTAAACATTTATTTTTTAATTATTCTTGCTTGATTTATGGCCATGGAATATAGAAATATACGTTTCATTTCATCCTTTAGTGTTTAAAAATAACAAATCTTAATAAGTATAACGGGATTCAGCTTTGAACCACAGATTAGTACGGGGTGCGAAAAAGGTAGATATCTACTATTGAGTCTTTTAGCGGAATGTTGGTTCATCACTGACCAGTTGGTTACATTCTTCTGCACACATCAAATCATATCTCTCAGGTGGCTTTCTGTCTCTCTTTGGATGTGCATTTACCATTATTTCATCTGCAGCACTCAAAGAGTCCTCATCCTCAGATGATGGTGTATATGTTTCATCCAAGTCACTGTTATGCACAGAAGTAAATGAATCCTCTCCATTGGTGTCAGACAAATCTCCCACTAAATTCTGTGATACTTTGAATGTCTTATCTGGTGTATTTTGTATTTCTATCATATTTTCCTGACCCATTGTATTTTCTTCTATGAATATGACATCTCGGCTTGTAGTAGTCCGTGTTTCAGGATTATATAATCTGTATCCCTTGACATCCTCGGGATAACCAACAAGTATGTACCGTTCAGTCTTTTTGTCCCATTTGCGCCTTTTCTCTTTACGTATATGTTTCATAACAACGCTTCCAAATATGCTTAAATGTCCGAGGTTTGGCTTAGTGCCTGTCCATACCTCATATGGGGTGCGGTTCATTAATCCAGTTTTCACAATTCTATTCTGCAAGTAAACTGCGGTATTAACGGCTTCTCCCCAGAACTCTTTACCTAGCTTAGCATCAAATAGAAGACATCTGGCCTTCTCTATGATAGTTCTATTCATCCTCTCACACAACCCATTTTTTTCGGGTGTATAGGGGTTAGTTTTCTGATGATTGATACCACATTTACTTAAAAAACTCTTAAATTTATTATTACAAAATTCTGTACCAATATCACTTCTCAAAGTTTTAATTCTTTTGGAAAATAAGTTCTCAACTCTAGCTTTATAATCAGAAAAACACTGCAATGCTTCATTTTTACTTTTTAAAAAATAAACTTGTGGCTTACGACTACAGTCATCAACAAAAGTAATATAGTACCTTGATCCTCCGAGCGACACTTTTTCCATTGATCCACATATATCACTATGTATAATATCCAAAAGCTCAGTACTCCTGTTTGCTTCATGTGCAAAAGGTAACCGGCTCTGCTTGCCTTCACAGCACACTGTACAGTTAGCTTTGTTGATATTAGCCGTACCTGAAAGCTGAATACCTTCCACTGCCCCAGGCATATTATTCATATTAGAACTATTCACATGTCCTAATCGACAATGCCAGACAACTGGCGATTCAACCACTGCTCCCACCAAACAAGTACATGTGTTCAGTTTATAAACACCATTAACAAGTGTTGCAGTAGCTACCAAAGTGTTATGTCTGTTGAATATTTCACATCCTTTGCTTGTGAAACACACTTTGTTTCCTTGCTTCATTAATTGACTCACCGACAACAAGTTTGTCGCTAATTGAGGTACATATAAGACATTTTCAACAGTTATATCAAAATTATATTCCTCCGTTAACGTATATTATATATATTTGAATGAAATGGGGTGAGCATTGCATCTCATAGCCACTGCGACCAGAAGAAGATCTATTGTGGCAGCCCCAAAATTTATTACAGCACCTCATGTAGCCCCAGCTCCAGGATAAACCCGAGGATGGAGCTGATGGGGGAGCTCTTGATCTCGTCTGCCGAAATAATGTGTGCTCCCAGGTGCCGGCTTCTGCAGTGGTGCAGCGCTATGCACTCGCCGAGGACGTGGATAATCGTTTCCTCGTCCTCGCGACAGAACCTGCAGATTTTGGTATCTGAAAGGCCCATGTTGTGCAGGTGCTTGTTTAGTTTGCAGTGCCCCGTGAGGGTTCGAGTGAGTGCCCTAATATGTCCTCTACTCAGTTTTATTATTTCTACAGCTCGTTTCTGGTTGAACGCCTGTATTGACGCCTTGGACTGTTCTAATCGAGGTAGTCTTTTCCAAAATTCAGTGCTTTGCTTATGCTCCCATTCTTTTAACTCGAACCTGACCATGCAGGCTGGAACGCCACTTATTGGTCCCGGTCCGAGTAGTGGGCTCTCTGCCTCGGCCTTTGCTAGCACGTCAGCGACTTCGTTGCCTCTGATATTGCAGTGTCCTGGTACCCAAACCAGCTCTACACTGTTGGCATTCCCAAGCTGGTTTAGGAGTAGTACACGCTCGCTAATGAGTTTGGAGTCAAGTTCACTGGATGATAACGCTTTGAGGGGGAGCTTGACTATCTGAGAAGATGAATATTTTTTATTTTGGAGATTCATTTGCAGACTCTCTTGGACATAGCTAATTATTGCAAAGACTTCTGCTTGGTACACTGTGGTATAGCGACCCAGGTTGGCGAATTTGCGTATTCCGAGGCGATCATTACAAAATCCCGCCCTGGATACGCCCTGCTTCCTGGAACCATCCATATACCAAACGATGTCGTTCTGCTTGACATTTCCGGGAGTTCCAGCCTCCCAGTCTTGTCTACTAGGTAACAAGACTGTAAACCGCTTATTAAAGCGATGTTCACGGATCATGGAGTCAGAGGGCATATCCATGACCGGAATTTCCATTAGCTCATTGTAGAGGCTTCTCATGACTGTGGACTGCCAACTCGTCCTCCCTCTGATTTTCGCTCTCGTAATAGCCATCCTCGCTTCCATCTGCACGTGAATGTGCAGAGGTGGAATATTCAGGAGGGCATCCAGTGCCGCAGAAGAAGAGGACGAAAGTGAGAAAGCGCCAGTGGCTATAAGGCAGGCTGTTCTTTGAACTTTGCTGAGGTTCTCCACGCAGTTGAGTTGGTGCGTCTTCTTATACCACACACAGCAGCCATAAGTGACGATCGGCCTCACAATGGTTTTATAAATCCAGAGTGCGGCCTTGGGCCGTAGCCCCTATTTTAGCCCCACCAGCCTACTGCTTGCCCCCATCGCAATTTTTGCCTTTCTAGTAATGTAGTCGAGATGCTTGTTCCATGTTAGTTTTTGGTCTAAAAAGACTCTGAGATATTTGACCTCGTTGGACAAGAATAGATTCGTACCAAGAAGTGTTGGGGCGTGAAGCGCCTCAAGTTTCCTTCTTTTGGTAAACGGGATTAAGACCGTCTTACGTGCGTTGACTGTTAGCATGTGTCTTGTGCACCAGTTTTCTACTATTCGTAGGACCCTTTGCATAAGAGTGGAAATGGTGCTAGGACATTTTCCTATGACCATTATTACTATGTCATCTGCGTATCCCGGTGTCAGAAATCTGGCTTCATTATTATGCGATTAATGGTTTTTGTGAGCAGGTTTTTTTCGGCTTGCCGTGCCGCGTATCCCTGCTGGTCGTACTCTACCACCACGACCTCTGCTGCCTTTGGCAGATGGTTGGCGGGTGGTGGTGCCCCTGCTTCTCGAGGCCGTGCCATACCTGGGCTTGGGCATATCCTCTTCGTTCACAACGGAGAGATTAGCCCCATCCCAGGGTTTAATGTTGGGCAGTTTGCGGATGAGCCACTCCTTCGAATCTTGATCTGCGCACGCTAAAAGGATGCCACCCTGTTGCGATTAAATAAAAGAAGTTGGGTTTGTCTGAGTTTTTCTTTATTCTTTCCTTTCTTCAACTTAGTACGTACAATCAGAGAGCAGAGACAGGAAAACTGATGTCACAAAAAGTAATGTTGCCAACCACAAAATTATTACCTATTATGTTATGTGACAGATGGTTAGTGTTGCCATAGACATATTATTTTATCGCTATTTTTAACACACCTGAGGGCGGTTTGCTTCCAATAAAGCTGGGGCCGTCACCATCATCTGAGGTGTCAATACACTCCAAGATAGCAGCACCTTGAAGCGTTTCGACCCTCTCCTGGTCCATTTTTCCCAGGGCGTCTATGACACGTGACAGACCTAGCAACCTCCTTAAAGGTAGGGTTCGAGGTGGAGGGGACTACGGTGCGGCGGCCTCCTGGTGCGGCGCCCTCCTCGTGTGGCCCCTTCGGTAGTATTTTTGCTCTGTTTGGAGCTGCTACCGAAGGGGTCCTGGCGTCCCTGGGCAACGGCGGGTAGTAATATGGTGCGCTCGCCATATTGCTACCCGACGGCCGACGGCTGCACACATGTAGGGGGGGTTAGGGTTCGTAACCCCCCCCTACGGACCTAGGGCCGGGCTCGACGCTTGCGACTGGAGTCATCTCCAGATGCTCGGTGCCCCTTTTATTGCCCTGGGTTCTCAGAGTGGACCGCTCCTTCCGGAGTGAGGCGTTTTGGTGGGGGGGTGTTCTGTCACCCCCATCCTCCTCCCGGTGGTATTCTGCACTGCAGCCAGCAGTGTGGATGCCATTCGGGGGCGGAGTTTGTGGGCCGTGGGAGAGGCCCTGGGTCCTACGGACCAGTGTCGTGGAAAGAGGCCGTGCTGGCGAGCCTCTTCGCCCAGGACGGTTCGCGGTGGTAGCCTGGTGGTAATTCCGTGTTCCGTCCCGACTTAGCGGGCGTAGAATGGGAAAAGCCCCGGTGGTTTTAGTGGGTATGCTCTTGGACGGCCTCTGATTAGCAGAGGCCCAATCCAGGGGAGAGCCCCACACTACCCGGTCGACTCCCAGCGGCCGGGTGTGCATAAGGCGGCGCCGATTAACCGGAGCCGACGTCGGCTCCTGTCAGTGAGCCGGCGGCATTTCCACCGGGTCAACAAAAAAAAAAAAAAAGGGTTCGAGGTGGAAGGCTCGCCAAGCTTAGGTGCCTTGGTAGGATTGCCTTGATTCGAGGTAGACGAGGTATTGAGAGGGCGCTTAGTCGCCCGCTCCCTCATTTCCCCCTCCTCTTGGGTCCTCTGCTTGGCCTTCTCACTCATGCGCTGTTCTAGCGCCTGCTCGAAGGTCATACCCTTCGCTACGAGCCGATAGATTTGTTTTCTATCAGCTCCAGAGAGCTTAACCCTGGGTTTACTCTCTGGCCCCTTATCGTGACGTGTCCCTTTGGAGCGTTGCACCCAAAGGGGTTGACTCTGCGTTAGAAGTACCTGGTCCATCAGTCCCAGGTGCTCCAGCAGTGTTCGTATGCTCCTCAGTATCGCTACTAAGGAGCATAGCCTCAGAGGTACCTGATACCTCTTCGGTAGAATTAAGATGGTCATCTATAATGTAAATAATATCCATATAGTTCCCACGAGAAGCTAGGGAAGTAAAGGTCCACCCCTGCAAAGCCCCGCTTGCAGGGGTAAGGCTAAATAGACCTCGATTTCACCTGGTTTCGAGGCCCCTCGGTTCTCGACCGAACATCCCTTCGGCCATGCATCTATCGGCACGGGTCGGATGACACCTTAAATTAGGGTTTTTGGAATCGAGGTTAACTCCTCCAGGACATGAGGGGAGGGATGTCGTGAGTTAGGGTGGTTCGAGGATGAGGAGGGGAGCATGGGAATGAGGTTGTCAGGAATGCTGCTAGCCTGCGATTGGGTTTTGGAGCAGCCATCTATTGTCCGGGGTCAACGTGACACCCTCTCCCGTTCTCAAGCCACGAGGTGGGAGTGGGGGAGGGCGAGCTATCCGCAACCTGCTCACCCGCTCGGTCGCATCAGATGACAACTGCGCATGTCGCATGCACTATCAATGGTCACTGCTCCTATAAAAAGTGCATGCACAACCCGAGTCCGTTAACGTGGTTATGTTTACATTTCCACAACATTTCACAGGAACTTTATTTTGATTGGCAATCATTATTTCTTTGGCAAATCCAGAATAACAAATATCCGTCATCCAATGTATGTTCAATAAACTTTGACGTGTTTACGCGCAGGAACCGTTTTTTTTACTCCGTAAGAATTAAATCTATTACTCACAAAATAATACCGCATCCGAACTTTTTTGTCATTGAGCACAAAGTTAGTGAATTTGCACTACTGAATTACTATTAATTTAGAATCAGTGTCCACTATTTATTTGGAAAAACCAATAAACATTATTGTAAGTGTCTCAACAATTTATTCAAATACCGACATAAAAGCGACAAACGTGAGCCACGGATCTCTGAGTGAAACGCGTAAGTGACGTCGTTTCCACGGCGCTTACGACATTCTTCTCGCGGCCCATTGCGTGCGTCGTCTGCCAGAGAGAGCCTTTATTACTGTTCCCAGTGCATTCGATCGGATTATTTACTACCCCACGGAGCATTTATTACGGGGCAACTTTAACGAATAATCGACTTGTATTTTATTTTATCAATATGAAGTGCGATTGTTGCTCTGAAGCTATTATGGAGGGAGAAGATGTAATGAAATGTACAAAATGTAAAAAACCATATCATATTGCGTGTTTTAGCACTATATTGTCAGGCAATTTGCTATCAGATGAAGAGCAAAAGTGGCTGTGCCCAACCTGTAAGCCAAGAACAAGCAACGCTGACCATACACCAGTGCGCAACAAACAGGTTCAGGATAGTATGAATGTCACGCACAGAAAGAAAGGAACGCCAGTAGCTGCCATGATTACGGACGAGGGCACGGTTACATCAAGTGAAGTATCCAATATCATCAAAAATGAAATTAATAATCTGACTCGACACCTTAATCAAACTTTAGCTAGTTATGTCAATAAGGAACTGAAAGTAATAAAAAATGTCGTCGCCGAAATTAAACAAGGAATGAACTTCATGAATGACAAGTACGAAGAGATAAAGGCGGAGATCTCATCAAAGATAAAAATAGTCCATGAGGTTCAAAGAGAGAACGAACAACTCAAGGTTACTATCAATGACCTAAACATGAGATTCAACCAGGTAGAACAACAAACGCGATCCTCGAATATAGAAATCCAATGCCTACCAGAATTCAAAAGTGAAAATCTTGTTACTACAGTCATGAACATTAGTAAGATAGTATCGTGCGATATCTCTGAAAGCAACATCCAACATGTTACGAGAATAGCAAAACAGATACCGACTAGTAGTCGCCCCAAGTCGGTTGTTGTGCAATTTACTAGCCCGCGTATCCGCGACACTTTTTTGGCTGCAACGATTCAATTTTACAGAAAGAAGACCCCCGAAGACAAGCTTAATAGTACCCTGCTTGGCATTGCGGGTAAAAAGGAGAACATCTACATTATGGAGCATCTATCTTCAGCCAACAAGAGTCTGCATGCCGCAACAAGGATAAAAGCTAAGAAATTAGGCTACCAGTTTGTATGGATACGCAGCGGCAGAATCTTTGTCCGGAAGTCCGACGGTGCTGACTATAAATACATACATTAAGGACCAAGATGCCCTAAATAAGTTAGAATAGGTAACACACTGAATTACTTGTATCAAATTTATACGTTATAAAAGAGTTTGTAAAAATGTATTATCAGAATGTTAGAGGCATGAGAACCAAACTTCATGACATCTATAAAAATATTGCATGTTGTTCATATGATGTTATTATGTTCACTGAAACATGGCTAAGTATTGATAGTTTAGATACAGAAATAACTGATAGTAATTACGTAATTTACAGGCGAGATAGAGTTATGAGTAGCATTAATAGTAAAAGTAGGAGTGGAGGTGTAATGATTGCGGTGACAAAGAGATATAAATCACAAAGAATGACTCAATACGAAAGTCTATGTGACGATATCTGGGTGAAATTATCTATTCCCATTGGTAATAAAACAAAAGATATATATTTATGTACGGCATACTTGCTTTCGCCGATAAATCACTTGACCTTGGAACATTTTATTGACAACACTAATAGAGTAATGGAAATTATCGATAATTGTGTGATTGCCGGTGATTTCAACATTGGTTCAATGAACTGGTTAGATGAGGGTGGAGATGTAATCAGAGCTCCACAACGCACTGGCTCAAGATTGGAAAAAACACTATGGGACTTTATTGTACTTAACAACTTGACACAACACAATCACTTGGTTAACTATAACAATAGAATTCTGGATTTAGTTTTGTCTAACGTGGAGCATATTGCGGTAAGCGCACCACTAGACGTTCTTTCAAAAATCGATCTTCACCATCCACCTATTTTCATGGAGCTTTGTTCCTCACAGAACGATACAAATACTAAATCAGAATCGAGAACAAAACTGAACTACTACAAAGCAGACTTTGAGGCAATTAATTTGGCGTTGAGTGATACGAATTGGCTCGATAAATTCAAATCTTGTGTTACTATTGATGAAATGGTATCAAATTTTTACACTGTCCTATATGATGTGATACAACGATATGTTCCTAAGGCCACAGTAAAGAGAGGCAAGTATCCGTGCTGGTTTTCTAAAGATTTCACTAAAAGACTGAATGAAAAAAATCGTCTGAGGCTAAGAGTTAAAAAATACAAAAATCCCATGGATGCGATTGCCCTAGATTTAGCTAAAAAAAGGTGTGATAAAGTGGCCAGTTCCTGTTATAGTGATTACATTTCGGATATAGAGTCTAAAATATCCTCTAATCCCAAATACTTCTGGAGTTACTTAAAAATGAAGAAAGGTGAAGCCAGTAATTATCCAAACATAATGACGGATGGCGAGAATAGCTCTGAAGACTGCAATGTCATTTGTAATTATTTTGCTACTCTATTTTCTAAAGTATATACCGATGGTAATAGTATTGATACTGGTTCATTTAATGAAGATGACGATAGTTTGAATAACTCCGTTTTCAGTCAATTTTCACTGTCACAAAATACTATAAGTAACGCATTAAAGAAAATTGATTTAAATAAGGGTGCGGGTCCGGATAATTTGCCTCCACTGTTTATTTCAAAGGTTGCGAATAACATATCTTGTCCACTCACTACTATATATAACAGATCCTTAAAGGAAGGCATTTTCCCAACAATATGGAAGGAAACTAGAATTGTTCCAATTTTCAAGAGTGGTGACCGAACTAACGTAGCTAATTATAGACCCATCGCGATACTATCTGCACTTGCTAAAATATTTGAAGCCCTTGTCTGTCCAATATTCTCTTGGCACTTGTCACAATTGTTGATAGGCAGTCAACATGGGTTTATTAAAGGAAAATCAACAACCACCAACTTGGTAACCTATGCCGAAAGTATCGTGGACGCCGTTGACTCACGAGTACAAGTTGATGCAGTTTACACCGACTTCAGCAAGGCATTCGATACTGTTAAACATGACTTACTTATTAACAAACTCCGATGTCATGGAGTATCGAATCCCTTGTTGAGTTGGTTTGGTTCGTACCTGTCTGATCGAACGCTCAAAGTCGTGGTTAATGGATGTAACTCCGATCCTTATAGAGCTACCACGGGAATCCCACAAGGATCTCACTTAGGACCACATCTTTTTGTGTTATTTATTAACGACATTCACAAATGTTTTGAAAACTCTGAAATATTTTTTTTCGCTGATGATCTTAAAGCAATTAAAACGATCACTAGTCAAACAGATATAGACTTACGCCAGGATGATCTGGACAGACTGACGAGATGGTGTGAAAATAACAAGTTGTATTTAAATGTGAAAAAATGTAATCATATTAAATTTACTAAAAATAAAACCATAATTGCATCAAGTTACAAATTAATTAGCGAAATAATAGAAGAGGTAGAATGTATCCGCGATCTAGGTGTTTATTTTGACAGAAAGCTAAGTTTTATTCAACATATCGATAAAATAGTACTAAAGGCTACGAGGATGTTAGGTTTTGTTTTGAGACAGTGCAAACAATTCAAAAAGCCCAAAACTAAAAAAAATGTTTACAATGCACTAAGTAAGGAGTCATTTGGAATATTGTAGTGTAGTCTGGTCTCCTGGGTACAACATACATGTTGTACGGATTGAAAGTTTGCAAAAAAGGTTTCTGTGGCACCTTACCTACAGTTGCAATATGGTCAGAATACTTAAGTCATACGAGGAACGACTGCAATATTTTCGAATAGCTTCCTTAGAAAAACGTAGGGAAATGTTGGATCTAGTTTTCCTCAAGAAGCTTGTAACAGGCACTTTCAATTGTCCGAAGTTGCTTAGTAAAGTCGCACATAATATACCCCATAATCTGCCTAGGCGACCTAATGGGAAACTGTTCCGCTTGCCATTGAGCCGCACTAATTTAAAAGACATAGTTCGTTGTCGCGGATGTATTCTTTGTACAAGAAATATGAAAAGGATCTTGATTTGTATTTTACGTCAGTACCTGGAATTAAAAAGGTCACTCTGCACGCCGAGTAGTTGGTGACCTTAGACTATGTTAATTTTATTTATTTAATTAGGTAGTTAGTAATTTAGTACGCATTATGGTTGCAGAAACGATCCATATGTTTGAAACATATTGAACATTTCTGCAACTAAATTTAAACATTAGCTTTTTCTCATTCTCATATTTGTATTCAACCTGTTTTGTGTTTTTAGTAAACGGATGTTACTGAACACTTTGTAAACACAATAATTAGTGCATGTAGTGCTTTTCTGTAAGTGGTGAGGCACTTAGATATAAGAATATGTTTTGTAATCTTAAGCTTGTTATAGTGATTGTTGAAAAGCCAAATAAATAAATAAATAAAAATAAATGTTACTCGTTAGATGTGAACTAGCAGTAGGTTAAAATTAGGGCACCTAGATCAGAGAAGATCCAGGCGCACCTAATTTTAACCAGTTTTATAAAAATCATTTATTCATAATCATTTTATTCTATTTTTAACCGACTTCAAAAAGGAGGAGATTATCAATTCCACTGAATGTTTTCAAGTATTCAATCGTTCAAGTTTTCAACTATTCTTTGATTCAAATACACCTACCACCTTTCGTTGATTCTAGTTTTCTTTTCGGTATTTATTGTACCTTTAAAGGAATTCCAGCCTGTTTTATGTTTACTCATAAAATAAACACAGGTAATAAAACAGGTTTTTATTAGGTACAATAATTTATTGTTATTAAAATTCATTTACTCACAGAATTTAAAATACCATTTTCTCTACACCACTTATTCAAGAAGGAAACATTTTTCAAAGCACATATTTTTTCATGATATACACAACTTAAAATATCGTAAGAACTTGAATATTGGTCATACAATGTAACTAAACTAGGACAATTTCTATCTTCTAAGTTATACACTGTGTTATTATTATCAAACATTTCTTTTAACCATTTAACTTTTTCACATCCTTTAGTTAATATACACTTATTGCTTAGAAATTCATAAATATGATTTTTATAATTAAAATAAGGCGTTATCCCTTCACTCCACAATAATCCTCTATTTTTTTCTAACCAGGCTACTTGTAATCTTTCTTTTTTTGTTAAATCGTAAAACGGATACGGTGGTTTTATTAACAGAACAAATACACGCCTATCACATAGGACTGCTATTTCTTTTGGAATGAACTAGTTTTGCTCGTTCTTGAATCCTTGTATATCCACGATCGCATTCATGATAGTTTTCTTACAATGTTACTGAGAGGTTTATATTCAAAAAGCCTATCATTTATTATCAGGCAATAAGCAGTTGTATTATCTGGTATCTGCTCGGAACATTCTATTTCTATCCGGACATCAACAGGACCAGTTTTGATTGAGTCGTTCTGTCTCGAGCAGTCGATTACGAACAGCGGAGCCTTTGCCTTAAACTGAACCAAATCAAGCAATGGGTCGACCCCAGCGTTGTAATATGACTGACGAAAGTTAGCGTACATCTCGTATAATATACCGTATTTACTCTCATCAAATTTCAGATTAAGCGAGTCATATGGAAAATATTGTGAATTTAAAAATAATTTTAGATTGGTAACTTTGCAATGATCGAACATCGATGAACTTCTAGCATTATTAAATTTTCTATCGGTTTGAAAACCAAAAATTACGTATCTTGGTTTTTCTAACTGAGAAGCAGTTTTAACTGACCATGAATGCTTAGTAGTCTTTGGTAATAAGGGATTATCGTAGAGGTCCCAATTTCTAAACGTTAATTGAATAGGGTGATCTTTTTCTAAATGCTTAAGTAACATTAATTTATTACGATCAGCAACTTTTATATGAGGGACACGCCATTGAAGTTTTTGGATTTCTATTTGTATTTTATCACCGTTATCTAAAATAACACAGTTTGAAACCGAGCTGCTTCTATGTAATATAAGTTCATGCCTACAATTGATAATTATTTTGTCATAATCTTCAGCAAATCCCAATATTTTATTTAAAGGTATAACAGCACTAATATGACTCTCTTTCACTTTTGTATCGTTTAAATTCCATCCCCATAGAGCTGCGGCTTTATTTTCACCTTCACTCATGGAGACAAAAGATTTGATCGTTGTAGTAATTCCAGCGTTCTTTATACGATCTATTTCAACACCATTCAATTCATATCGAATATCTTGAAATAGAAATAAGAGAGGGTTATTGATAAAATTAATTTCCTTTTTCACTCCCGGGTCTTTACCAATCACATGTGCGTAGCCTTCTATATAGATAGAGCTGCCAGAAGGTAGTACATATGTATCTTGTTGGTGAATAGGTATTCTTATTTCGTCATAGCCTTTAAAGCTGTTACTATATGGATTATAAGTATGAATTTCGTAGCTCTCAATCGAATTATCGCAATGTGGTAAATCTGTGATTTGCAACGTTTTGTAATTTATATCCAAGATTTTTTAAGAAACTTTTATTTTCTTTAGTATTTTTTTTGGTTTTGCCAACACTGCGACGTCTGACTTCTTTCAACGTGCAATGTGAAATATCTCGTTTGTCTTTTGTAGTTGGGTTTTTATTATAAATGATCATGATATTTTTTCTAAGATCAAAAAAATTTGTAAGTATAGCGTAAATTAAATGAATCTCATCTAGCTTCTGGGATGGACAGTCAAGGAATGTGCTTATGCACTCTTGTTATTGCCTATATATTCCATCTACGCCTCGATTCTTAAAATTTCCTTTATTTTTTTTCCAAAATGACTTTAAAAACTTTAAACATAAATGCCCGCAGTTGTATAAATTATTTCTTTGTAAATTTTCATAGTTATAATGTATGTTCGATCCTAAATATTTTAGTAATTCTTTTGGTGGTTTTAAGTTACCCTAACTATCAAAATATTCTATGTAATGATTTAATTTTCCATAGGCTACCCAGTGAGTTCCTGAGTTTTTAGAACTGTCGAGATTGACGACACCACATTCTATTTGGTAAGGTTTATGTGGTAGTTCGTCTCTCATAAATACACCTCGGAAGAAAGGGATATTATGCATATATGAAAAGTTTATTATATCTATATTTGTTAATGCTCTTTTGGGTAGCCTAGTCTTTAGTTTTTTTTCTTGTTGATGTAAATTCCGAGTCCGTTTTTGTATGGCTTCAGATGTAATCCTTTGCCAATACACACAGCTTCCATTTGTTTATTGTGCCTTTCCATTTCTGACAATTGTTTTTTAGCTATTTTATATGCATTCACAGCTTTTGCGATTCCCGCAGCTCCCCCAACTAAACTGCCCGCAGCAGATAAGCCGGCAAAAATAGGTACTAAAGGAAGAAATCCACCAGTTTATTTTTTCTGTCAATAAACTGACTGAATCGATTTTTTTTCATTTTATTAAATTTTAAAACAATAATGTTGGCTTGGCAACGGTCTATATCGTTTTAAGAACTGATCAGGAATGAGGAGAAAATAAAGAGTACTGACTTAAATAGTTATGTGATAAGAAATATGCGTATCTTGCATTTATAGCACATTTGATTTGTCAATCCAACTGTTCTCGCTTGCAGGGAGACCTAGCCATTTAACATATACAGTGTTTCTTTTCCGTTTTAAAACTCTTTCGACTAAATAAACATCATGATGTTTGGTTTTTTGAAGTTCCTGTGCATAAAATGCTCCTAGTATTGGACGAGATTTAGAGTCTTCTAATAAATAGGTTGTAGGGCTAGTTTTTTGTACTTCCGTAATCTTAAATATTTCTGTGGACCAATTGGGTGTATAACCCTTATCAAAGCAAGCTTTATGCCTGCTTATTCTGACATATTCACCGATATGAAACTTTTTACTATTTTTTGTTTTTTTAGAAATTTCCTGTTTCATGTACCTTTGTATTACTCTTGCTTTATTATCATGAGAAATTGTTGCAGGAGGTTGACCAACTGTTTTATTTTTAGTGTTATTGTACTCATCAATTTGTTTTTTTAGTGTTCCATTGGCCCATTTGTAATTCCCATCTAAGTAAAATTCCTTGTAAAGTTTATTTTTTAAAGTTCTAATGAATCTTTCAACGATTGAAGCCTTTTTGGTTGAATATGTGGAATAATGATTTATATTGGCCTTATTCATAAGGCTTTTAAATTGGTCATTATAAAATTCTTTTCCAAAATCGGTCTGCAGATTTTTTGAAATACGCCCGCTTCTTAATAATTTCTCGAAAGCATGGCAGACATGCTGTTTATTTTTATGTTTTAATCCATTGGCCAAGCAAATTTTGTGAAACAATCAATAACTGCCAGTATATATTTATAACCGTTATTCACTTTTGACATCACTTTCATATCTATTAAATCTGCCTGCCAAAGGTCATCTATATCTTTAAGTAGGACACTTCTTCTCGGAAAATTAACTCTCGCAATTTTACAGATTTCATTTACGACGTCTGCTTTGCTCATAATGCTTGTTTAATTTGCCTCCGATGTCGTTTATATTAACTATCTTTTCAACTTTATTTATTCTTTGTGCTAAATTTTCAATTAACTTGTTCAAAATCACCAATTCTTTTAAAATTTTTGATTGATTTTCACATTTCTTGTCATAGCTTGAGGAAGATAAGGATATACTTGACGATGCCACAGTCCTATTTTTCACATTTATGTGATTATTTTGCTTTTGGGCGACCTCAACCTCATAATCCACATTCATGATCTGTGTTCTTTTTGTTACTAATCATTTATATGTAATGCAAAGCATTTTATTCTCTTATAATGCCAGCTTCCGTTAATTATTCAATAATTGACAATATTTCATTATCATGGTTGGTGTTGCCAGCATTCTTTGAAGCAATCAACAGTTTAAGCCTTTCAATCAGTTCGTTGGGATCATCCCAGAAAATGTAGTCTGTATTACTTTTATATTTTTTATACTTTGCTATGTAACTACCACCCCTTTTTGTTTTATTTGAAATTTCATACTGCTCTGAAAACAGTGGTTTTATGATTTGACGATATTTTAAACCTTTGTCACCCTTCAACTGACCGTTCGGATCGAAATTTCGTTTATGAGCATTTGTATGAACCAGTATATCTTTATAGATTATTTTGTCGTTTTCATTTATAATTTTGAGATTAGGCTTTTTGTGCATAAGTAGTTCTTTTAGACCTGGTGTCAGTTCATAACGTCTATCACCAATGGTCACAACATAATTTTTGTTCGATTGTGATGCATTACTGGTCGAAGAAAATGATACTTTGGACTTTCCTATCATCAAATTTTTATTTTTACTGCGTACCCCAAATGGTACATTTATATTACTATTATTATAAATGTCAATTACTTCTTCCTTCTCAAGTGACATGAGCGTATCATTTAAACTTTTATATGGACTTTTATCATCATCATCATCATCCGTATAATCGTAGTATTCTAAGCTATCGTTCGAATCTGCCTGTGCGTTTTTAGTAAAGTTTTCATAGTCTAAAGAAGAGTTTCGATCTTCTCCTATGTCTTGATTACTCATGGCAATAGATACATTGAGGGTTGGTTTATCTTTGTCATTGGCTTTTATTATTGTTTGAATACTTTTTTAAATTTTAAATTAGCAGTATCTTCTTCACTTTGAATTTCTTTTATTTTGTCCTTTATATTGTTTACTGATTTAATAAGTTGTTTTTTTATTTCTGTATCCATTATTTTTGGACTGATACCCAACCACTAATTGCTGATATTTAGACACTATTACCATTTTTTTTAAGTATCGCATCAATATATACTTCATCTGATTCTAAAAATAAATATATGTATCAAAGCCTTGTCTGTATCTTCCTTTATTTAAATCACAATCTTTATGTATTGTTAAAAAACTGAATCGATTCAGCCAAATAGTTGAACATAAATTTTTAATTTCGAGCCAGATTATATCAGTATTCACATGTTCATTATAGATGTGTTTCAAATTAGTGTCGTCTTGTTTGAAAATTACGAGAAGATTAACATTGTCACGTACTAACTGTTTAGGTATTTTCGAATATGTTTGTGATAAATAAAAGCAGTCTATTTGTCTATGCCTTCCCATAGCAAAATAATCACGCATATTTTTTTGATTTTCACATGCAACGTCATCAAAAATCATTATGGAACTTTTCGCAGCTTCACTGGGTGAAATGACATGTTTGTTATCACTGTAAACAAATAATTTCGCACCAGGAACTAGGGTTATAACTTGTCTTAGGAAACAATACTTTGGCTGATAAGTTGTTTACGAGTATAAATATATATTTTTGAATTTAAGACTATTTCTATGTAATTATTAGCCGTGTGGTCCCCGGCAGAGTAGAATAGGCCACCCTCACTCTTACCGAGGTGTCGTAAAAGGCGACTAAGGTAAAGCTGCTGGCATGATCATCAGCACCCAGAGAAGGAAAACTCTGCATTTATATCAAAACCCTCGCCAACCCGTCTGCCAAGCGTGGTGAGTATGGCAATTACCCCTCATGTGATTGAGGGAGGCCCGTGCCTCAGTAGTGGGGACTTAAATGGGCGGATGATGATGATGATGATGAAGAATAAATATAAAAAATAGTAAACTAACAGGATCTTGGTAGCATAACTGAGTTCAATTCTTATTAGTATTTTTTGGTCATTAAATTCACGTTCTAAGTTACTCGGGATTTGGATGATAAATAACAAAGACTGTTATTAATATAAAAGTTTATTAAAATATAACACAAAAGTAGTATAAACTTATGAATAAACAATAGACTAATGATTATAAGCAAATGTACATTATTTATAAGTGCCTATTAATTGAAATAACAATCACGTTTTTACAATTATCGTCATAACTTACTTATTAAAGTTAACATTATACTATCTTGTAGTGCTTATTTCTACACGTCACTAGAATAATCCAAAAAGATAGAATCACAATGACCCCAAGGTATAGTCTGAATTTGATCAGGTAGTATTTGAACTTTATCATCATTTCTATCTAAAACTTTTTTATCTATTTGTTGAGAAAACAAAACATGTTTAATTGATTTTATCATATTCATCTTACATTTGAGTATCTCATTAGTCAGCAATGAATTTTTATAATCATCTAATTTCAGTTCATTTGTTACAGGTTTGGATATACCTTTAGCTTTTTTAATCTGGGTTTTTACACTATCTATACAATATAATTTAGCTCTAAGGCCTATGAATTCGGTTATCATATCGCCACCCATTTCATCTTTAAACAGTCCTGGAATTTTGGCATTTAATTGTGGGATTTGATACGGGTTATGTACGGGCAAGCCACCGTACTTATCTACTAACTAAATGCTAACGCTGCAACCTACATTTGGATGCGCGTGAAATA
>JADPWL010003086.1:0-40001 GCA_019059595.1 Marasmia exigua
TCCCTCTCCGTCTTATGTCTTATTTTTTCTACTTTTACTTGACATTCCTCGCCACATATATTCCTAACATACGCTTCTAATTTTTCTACCGTGGTTTCCTTTTTTAAGCGCCACACATGTAAATGTTTTTTACGTTCAGTGCCTTGAATTTCCAATGATGTTGAACTTCCCCCTCTTTTTACTTCGGTATTAGGAAACCTACTTCTTCTCTTTTTCACTACTTCAGTCCAAGTATTGCCATCTGAGTTCTTAATGTTTAATTCCGTCTCCCTTCAGCGGCCAACAATGTATTTCCTACAGCCAGGTCCACGGGCTGTTTCTCATTCACTGGTACGTCTGCTAGTTTCGTGGTCACACACGGTTTTGTAGTCACAGATAACTCCGTTAGATTTTTTGCGCTGACTTTCGCATATGATTCTGGTCGTTTACTTGTTCCTGGTAGTGCCAAACACAAATCCTCTTTGTTTTTCATGCCACTAACGTATGCTTCTAGGTATTCGTTTCTATTTTTAAGCACATTTATTTCCTTTTCTAGCACATTAATATTAATTTTATTTTCTTGTTGTACCGCCGTGAATTTTTTCTGTAACTCTTCTAACTGTAAATGCTTGTCGTTAAATTGATTCCGTAACTCTTTGATAACTGCCATTTGGTGATCTAATAACGTTCTCACTTCAGCTCGGAATTCCCGCACTTCTTCTAATACCTTACTATCATTTTCAACCAAAGATAAATCAGCTTGTTGACGGTTTCCTCTCGCCGCCGTGTTGACATGATAACAGGGAGTAAACGTCTGATTCATAACGGTTCCTCGCACTGGGGTATCGGTGTTACCCCGCTTAGGGTTAGCGCATATGCATTCTGGACATACCCACTGGTTCTTGTGCTCCTGTGTAAGTTCTTCGAATGAATCCAAAGACATCGATAGACACTTCAGGTGGAACAATTTCTTGCATGTCTCCTTCGAGCACTCCATAAACGAAATATCATAAATCGCGGTACTACAACCGCTACATTTCGTCTCCATTTCTTTCCAAACACTAGAATTATTGTAGTTAATATTTGTGTCGAGCGAGACAACATTCAATACGTCCGCACCGTCTCGCGCGCGCGCGACTGTATCCACTGGTAAATAATCCCACTGGTAGACTCGCTCGCTGGGGTGTGCGTCTCTCAGCTTTTAACTTCCAAATCAAACATCGTCGTGGAACTGATAATATTATTCCTGATGCTCTGTCTCGTGCTTGTCCTATTTCTGCAATCGATGCTTTGTCATACGATCCTAACAATACTACTGATGACTGGTATCGAAATATCTACAACGGTTGCCAAAATACCCCTAGCTCTTTTCCAAATTTTATGGTCAAAGACAAGCGTTTATACCGGTTCATGAAGGCTAAATGCTCACTTCACCAAGACTTTCAATGGAAAGAAGTGGTACCATTAGAAGCTAGACATGACGTCATTATAAAAAACCATACTACACCTACTGCTGGTCACTTTGGTGTCATGAAAACCTATAAACGTCTTGCTCTTAATTACTACTGGCCGGGTATGTATGGTGATGTCGTGAAAGCAGTGACGTCTTGCGATATCTGCATATCGTTTAAGCATCAGACTCATGCTCCTTTAGGTGAAATGGGTGATCCTAAGGTATGTAATCGACCCTTTCAAATGATCAGTGTTGATCTTGTTGGTCCTCTACCTCCAACAAGAAAACAAAACTGTTTTACACTAGTTGTCACTTGTTGTTTTAGTAAGTACTGCTCATTATTTCCAATAAGGCGAGCCACCGCTGAAATTATCACCAAAATCCTAGAGGAGAATGTTTTGTTAGTCCATGGAATACCATCTACAATAATTATGGACAACGGTAAACAGTTCGTGAGCACTACTCTGAAACAGATGCTATCTAAATATAATGTACCTAATATACACTTTACCCCTAAATATAGTCCCCATGTCAATACAGTGGAGCGCTACAACAAAACGATTATTACTGCTATTTCTACGTTTATCACTAATGATCAACGTATCTGGGATCAAGTTGAACCTAAAATACAGTTTGCTTTGAATAATGCTGTAAATGAGGTAACAGGCTACACTCCCTCATTTTTAGTTCACGGTCGTGAGTTAATAACTTGTGGTTCTTTGTATGCTAACGCAGAATTCGATGATGAGGTTATCTACCAACCTCGTGATCAGTATGCTAAGAATCTTGGGTGTCTGTCTGGTGTCTTTGATAAAGTGCAGCTAGCCTTACTTAACGCACACGCTAAAAACCAAACATCGTATAATTTACGCAGAAGAACTGCTGAGTTCAACGTAGGAGATACGGTTTGGAAAAGAACTTTCTATCTTAGTGACAAAGACAAATACTTTACTAAAAAATTAGCACCTAAATTCACTAAATGTATAGTCATAGGTAAGAAATCTCCTTTGGTGTATGAGCTTGCTGATATGAGCAGGAAATCTCTAGGATTTTGGCACATCAAAGATATAAAATTAATTAATTATAAAGATTAGTATTAGTAGATTAGTACCCTATTTTAAAATCTAACTGTCCTACGAATGAGTATTTTAAAACTGTATAAAGTACTCTGTATTTTGAGTAATATTATTAAACTATAAATATTTACTCTGTTGAAAGGTCGAATGAAAGGAAATTGTGAAAGATGGTAATGTCAAGAGGAAGAATGAAGTTTTATTCGTTAGATAGTTTTAGCCGGATTTTGTCTGAGTACCAAAATCCTTCGCTTTCAGAGGGGGTACTGTCACGTGGTGCGTAAGTCACAAACATTAGAAATAGGTAAATAGGTACTTAAAACTAAGATAAAATAAAACTCAATTAAATACTAAAATAAATTATTTAAAAACTTAACCTAATATTAATAATAACAATATAACTAATTAAACTAAATTACATTCTATAACATAAATAAATAGTTATTCAATAAGAAACACTAACACTATAATAAAACAAAACAAAAAGTATTTCTATACGGAACAGTCTAAAAATACCTAATTTAATGCATTAGCTGCAAAGGTTTTTACTCGCGCGAATTCTGTATGCAACGCCGATGCGGACCCCTAACACCGTAGAACTGGTTTCGGGAGCAAAGATCATGCCTACACGCATCATTCACAGCGCGACCCGAAGGTGCAATGTACGTGCATTACTCGTAAAAAAACTGCATACGCTGTTGACACCGTTTTCAAAATCTTATTGTTTAAACCTATATCTTTTAACTAAATTGATAATTACGAGTGTAGTATTCACTATCTAAACAGTTTATGTGAACGGAATAACCCGCTGGGGTGAGTTGCAATTTTAATTACGTAATTCTTATCAGCTATCTCTTGAGATCGAATTATTCCGTTGTGCCGCCGATAGTGTGAAAAGTAAATCTAGAAATGTAGAAGACTGACCTAGCTTCATCGACATTGGCACAACGGGCTTTATTTGGACATCTTCTGACCCGTGGAATTTCGGCACATTCCAGGTTTCAAATCTATGCTCGAAGTCTACCACTATCGAGCTGACGACGACTACGTAACTTGGTTACGTCCTGGAAGTCTCCGAAGAGGAGGTGTTCACGGTGTCCAGCCCTTCCCCTAATTATAAGGCCAGTCAATCATTTCTACCTACGCACGCGGTGACCGGAAGTGTGGTTAGGAGGGCGAAGAATAAAGGAAGTACCTATTTAATTAGTGCTTTTCATTGAACCCCTATCTATCTACCTATCTGTGGCAAGTACGTCACAACATAAATATGTAACTGGATGGAATAAGCACGTGAGTGCCGCTCACGGGGAGGCTCGGTTTTGGTATCAGTCATGGTTACAATATGGCAAGCCCAATTCTGCTTTTGTTTATGATAAGATGCGTGACTCTAAAAAGTATTTTAAAGCTAAATTAAAATATTGCCAAAATAACTTAGACATTATTGCTCAAAATCACAAGGAGCGGAATTTAAAGAAATTTTGGAAAAATACCAGTAAACTGAGTCCGTTGCCGAGCGGCCCCGCGAGCGTGGCTGGTTTATATGAGCCACGAGATATTGGGAATGCTTTCCGCAACCACTTTAAAGTGGATTCTCCCCTGCCAAGCGGACCGCGGATGCTCGGCGCTGATTCTCATGGCGTGGATTTAACGGTCAGATTTTCTGCTCGGGAGGTCGCCTACATAATTAAGGGAATGGTCAGAGCGAAGTCACCAGGTCATGATGACCTCAGCGTCGAGCACCTGAGATAAGCTGGTGTGCACCTGCCACGAGTTCTTTCAATGTTTTTTAATCTTTGCATAAGTCATTGTTACTTGCCGGAGGACCTGATGTTCACCCTCGTAGTGCCCATTATAAAGAACAAAACGGGGAATGCCTCGGATCTATCCAACTACAGGCCTATATCCTTAGCCACTGTAATAGCAAAGGTAATGGACGGTCTGCTTGATAAAAAGTTAGGTGAGCACACTAAAAGTCATGATGCACAGTTTGGTTTTAAACCCGGGCTATCTACAGAAAGTGCCATCTTCTGTGTAAAGCAGACGGTCCAGTACTACACTGCTAGAAAAACCCCAGTATATGCCTGTTTTTTGGACCTGCCTTCGACTTGGTCCCATACAATTTACTCTGGGAAAAGCTGAGTTGTGAAACTAGTTTGCCAGCAGAATTAATTTCCATATTTAAATTTTGGTATGATAACCAACGGAACTGTGTAAAATGGGCTGGCTCGAGGTCTGACGTGTATGGCCTGCAATGCGGGGTGAGACAGGGGGGGCTGAGCTCACCTAAGCTGTTTAACCTGTTCATGAACAAGCTAATTAAGGGGCTCAGCAGCACTTATATAGGTTGTCATGTGGGTGGGGTATGTGTTAATAATATTAGTTACGCTGATGATATGGTGCTGCTGAGCCCATCAATCGTAGCGCTAAGGACGTTAATATATATGTGTGAAGAATATGCAGTGACCCATGGACTTAAATACAACTCTCTTAAAAGTGAATTCATGATGTTTCGGTCTGGTACAGCAAGAAGGCAACGTAATGTACCTCCTATTACACTAGGAGGGGTTCAATTAAAAAGAGTTACCCAATTTAAGTATCTGGGTCACTGGCTCACTGAGAACATGTCAGATTCTGTTGATATCGAGAGGGAGCGTAGGGCGCTGTGTGTCCGATGTAATATGGTGGCTCGCAGGTTTGCACGATGTAGTAAACCAGCTAAATTAACGCTTTTTAAAGCCTACTGTCAGACTTTCTACACTTGCGCACTGTGGGTAAATTTCACGCAGCGGGCATACAGCGCACTACGTATCCAGTATAATAACGCGTTCAGGATGTTGTTTGGCCTGCCGCGGCACTGTAGCGCTTCATCCATGTTCGCCGAGGCGCGCACAGATGGCTTCCACGCAATAATCAGGGCGCGCTGCGCATCACTATGGGCGCGCGTGCGCAGCAGCCCCAACAGCATCCTGAGCGTGCTGGCCGAAAGATGGAACTCCCCACTACTGCACCGTTGGGTGCAGCTACACTCCCCGGTGTGTCGATTTCCATATTTGTAATAAACTACTGATATCTTCTGCAATAGTACTAACACTAAATTAAGTTCATTATGTTACTAACACATTTTATATGGATTGAATATCTGAAATAAATGAATATTTAATTTAATTTAAACTAAAACTAAAAGAAATTTAGCAAAATACCAAACCCATTATCAAACACCAAGAAATGCCTATCTTCCCTCAGAGTACGAGGGAAAACATGTACAGGGTGTCCGGTGGCAGAATTAGGATTTTGAATTTAAATAAAAAAAAAACTTCAGAAGATATACATTTAATGTTACTATCATATAAACCAAGAGAAGTGCGGGTTTTATTTTTTAAAAATTATATCATCTAAATGTTTACCGTCACGTCGGACACACTCTTGGAATCTGACCTCAGTATTCCGGGCCACTCGCTGGAGAAGTGACGTCGGGATGCCGTGAACTTCGCGAACGATATTCTCTTTTAGTGCTGAAATGGTCGCTGGGTTTGTTTTATAAACTTTACTTTTGAGGTACTCCCACAGAAAAAAGTACATGGGAGTGAGATCCGGCGACCTGGGTGGCCAGGGGATGTCACCAAAACGGCTTATCAATTTATTAGGGAAGAAATCACGAAGAAGTGCCATGGTCTCTCTTGCAGTGTGTGGTGTGGCGCCATCTTGTTGGAACCATGTGTGTGAACTGTAGGCAGGATGTTCTCTTAGCGTGGGTAAAAAATAATTGTCAAGCATGAGCCTATAAGATACACCGTTCACAGAAATGGCTTGGCCTCGATGATTTTCAAAAAAATAGGGCCCGATTATTCCACTGTTTGACAGTGCACACCAAACCGTGACTTTGGGACTGTGAAGTGGCTGTTGATGTTTTAAACGTGGATTTAGTCCTTTCGGCGCCCAATATCGGCAATTCTGTTTGTTAACACTTCCATTAAAGTGGAAATGGGCTTCGTCACTCCAAAATATTGTGTTCACCGTACGAAATCGTTGCAACATTGTTTCGCAGAAACTTTTACGCATATTGTAATCATTAGGCGTAAGCGCTTGCATAATTTGAATTTTGAAGGGGTGAAAACGAAGATCCTTTTTCAATATTTCGTGCACCACCGTTTTTGGGAGCCCTAGAGCAGTCGCCCTTTTACGCACGGGCTGGCGCGGGTTATCGCGCAAACTGTTTGCGACAAGTTCGATGTTGACATCATTTCTCGACGTTCGGCTGGGAGCCGGCCGCGGATTGTACACTGCTGAACTTGTTGTCTTGAACCTTCGCACCCACGATCGAATCAGATCTTCACTTGGCGCATCACGCAAACGTCGAATATTGTAATGCGAACAAAACCTTCGACGAGCAAAAGCACAGGAATCATTACCTTTAAAATACGCTTCGATTGCGAATGCACGTTGTTCACCTGTCCACTTTGGCATCATAACCAAGTAACCCGCACGAATGACAAATCGAACGCGACCCCACACGTGCCCCTGCGTTCGACGGTTTTAAAATAATTCGAAATCTAAATCCTAATTCTGCCACCGGACACCCTGTACATCCCACAGTTCAGCAAACAAACATTTTAGTAAGTATATATTATATATATATCTAAGTGAAAAGAGAGAGATAAACGGATACATATATAATCTTAGCTTTATGTATTATAGAACAAAGAGAAGAAATGCGATAGTCATATGCATAACTCATAGGTTATAAAAATCAGGTTACATTAGGAATATTTACTAAGATAAATTTTGAAAATTGATCTTTTAATACTATACAAGGAGCAATTAAAAAGATCGCGATTCAGAAATTCTTTATTTTATAAGTTAATTGATCGGGAAAGAAAACAATTCTATGTAAGTATATTTTTTTCGTAGAATAGGTGGTACGAATGTTTGAAATACACGTCGGGGGCGAACTGGGAGGCGGAATTTGCTTTTGAAGTTTATTTTAGCTAATAAAGAAGGACAATCGTTTACGGCGATCAAAGAGACTTAAGAACTCAATAAGAACTCAAGAGACTTAAAAACAAAATTATTGACCTATTGCGCAGCCGTCGCTTTATAGTGCGACCCAATAACCACTACGCCACCGAAGCAGTGAATGGGGGTGGGGTAGGGGGCGGTTGTAGTATACACAGATTGACAGAGACAACGAAGGAAGTTTTATGAAAAATTAAAATCTAAACTATAATAAGATACTGGATTTAGCTTTTTTCATAACCTTCAAATACAAACATTTTCACATTGAAATGATGACCTGTTTTGACACGCTTTTTTTGACATGACTTTAGCTTTGCAATATACTTTAGAAAAAATACTCAATGTTTTCATCCGATACATCGAAAGACATCGATGTACAGTTTTGATGTATCGAATCGATAAAAATATCAATGTTTTTTCAAAGTGGACACCCCTAGTGACAAGTCAAAAAGCTCATCAATCATGAAATGAACCAATGAGATGATGGCTTTCAAACATTCATTCGAGATTCTGAACATTTACCTAAAAGATGATAGCATAGACAACGTGACTAATTTCTTTTCAAGAGGATTCAGAGCCATGCTTGCACTGCAGCACAGCGCGGCACACGCAGTCCTGGATTTCCCGTCACAGACTGCGGCTTAGTCTAAATTACTATTTTTCTAAGGGATGTATATGAGGCAACAGAAGTGAATTCTATTGTGGGTTTCGTGATATTTTGTTATTAAATCATGTTATAAGTAGCTTGTATTTTATTTTTGTTGTTAAATGGCCTTATAAAAAAATCAGAATATTTTATCTGGATTAATCTGGTATTGCTAATCATTCGTTCATTGAATGAACGAACTGCTGTATGACAATTCATTCAAATCTGTCAAAATCAATGCTGATTCCGTTCAGTCGTTCTAAAAATGGTCTAGTGGAGCACTATGGGACATTCTTGTCTGATACGTAGTATCTTCTACTTAGTTTGTGAATTCAGTAAAGACGTGTAAAAAAATGTTCAAATGTATAATCGATTATTCTAGCATCTCCCAAAGTGCAATGCATGAAAAATTATTAGGTTTTCTTTTCGAATACCGAAATACAGTGCATTGTTCTACCGGAGTTACACCAGCGAAATTGATGCTAGGCCGTAATTTAAGATCAAGATTGGACCTTATTTCTTCTGACACTAAAGGTAATAGAAGTATGCAAACAATAAAGTTGAAAAACACAGATGTTTTCAAGAGGGTAAATTAGTCTGGGCCAAGTGGTTCATTGCTAGAAAGCACGTCTGGTCGATCGGAACAAACATTAACGTAATAGACAAAAGAATGTTTGATATTCATTTTAGAAAATATGATGTTGTACAAAGACGACATTTGGATCAAATTATGAAATGTAAAAGTTTATGTAATGATGATGATGCCAAAAGTAAAGTATTTTGTCCAATTTCCTTACCATCGACATCACCCTCAGTGATCGAGGTTAGTTCAGAGGCTGCGACAAACGATGTGAGCGCGGGTTCGGTGGCCGGTGCGGCCGCCAGTGCTGCGCCAGCGCTCGGATCGGTCGATAAAATTAATAGTAATAAACTATCCCGCAAGAGGTTGATGATGAGGAGGAGAATTTGTGGAAGCACAAGATTTAATGGAATGTAACCAGTCCGAGCGGCCTACTGAAAGCATGCTATCCTTACTAATATTATAAAGGCGAAAGTTTGTTTGGATGGATGTTTGTTCCTCTTTCACGCAAAAACTACTAAACGGATTTTAATGAAACTTTACAGTAATGTAGCTTATAGATCAGAATAACACATAGGCTATAATTTATAAAGATATCTATAAGACCTTGCTTTTATTCGAATTACACGCAGACGAAGTCGCGGGCAAAAGCTAGTTAGTTCATAAAAACACAGATGACGAGGAAAGTAAAAGAAAAAATATAGAAGGTAGGCCGCTCGAACTCCGGTCAAAAAGACCCCGCAAAAAAGTAGATTATAAACAATTTTTATGATTAAGTTTATAATTGTTAACAGGATCTCTAAGTAACGCTGGAGGGGTGATATGTATGAGGGTAGGCCGCAGATTCCCTCAGCATAATTGTCAAAGTGGTCGGCCACCTTACGACTCAGTAATAAATCAGCTTCTACGTACGTCGGTTGTTTTCGTTACTCCCATATATCTCAGTATGCTTGCGTTGTCTGGTCACCACAATATGTCACAAACATCGATATGCTGGAATCTATTCAGAGACGAATTCTCAGGGTGCTTACATTAAGGTGTAGACTCAAACGTGAGCTTACCACATATAAGGCGCGGCTCAAAAAATATAACTTGCAGTCTCTTGAGAGCCGTCGTAGGCGACATGGCCTCACTCTCCTGCACAAAATTATAAATGGTAAAATCTCTACCAGTCTTCTATCGGGTATTCACATGAAAATCACAAAAAGATCCGCTAGGTATGATTGTCCATTCAGTGTCCCCCTTTGCAACAATAACGTTTCATCTCATTCATAACCCTATCCATAGAGTATGTCGCGAATATAACGCAATATGTAAACGCTTGGACGATGTAGGACTCGGACCGCGGGTAACGCACGACAGCACGTACTTCTTCTTGCTCTTGAATTGTAATTTTAACAGTGCGAATAAAGTCAATATTATAGTAAAACGATATCTATACCGCGCAGACAAACGTCCAGACTGCCTACTGTGCGTGTTTGTTTTCCTAAATTCGCTTTAATAAAGGAGTAATAATAGTTTTGCCAAAAAACCGTTGCAACATTTTGAAATTGCTTCCCCCCCTGTAGGCGCGATTGGTACAATTCTAGATTGGTCCAATTGTCAAAAATTTACAAATTCGCGATTAGTCCAATTCGCGATTGGTCCAATTCGCTATTCGTCCAATTCACGATTGATCCAATTCTCGATTTATTCAATTCACTATTGGTCCAATTCGCAATTGATTCAACAAAATAAAACAAAGGAGATCATTTATTTGTATGGATTTTAATTATTGTACATTAATAAATATTCAAACAACAACAAATAAACAACAACAAATAATATATTATATAGCAACAAATCAGAATGGCGGCGACGTTGTTCGCAACCCGTCACGTCACGTTTCCCGCAGCGAACCGTGGACCGCTGAGAGCCGTTTGCTACGCTTTGTGGCAAATGGAAGGATGAGGTCTCTGCCCACCCCTCTGATGGGAGAAAGACGTGATTGTATTTATGTATGTATGTAATAAATATTCATACAACAAAATCAACTAAGTAACTAAATAAAAAAAAACAACTTTTATTGCTGTAGAAAATAACAAAGTCATATTTTTCAGTTTTACTTATTTCAATAATAATCACATTTGAAAATAGAGCAAAATATAAATATTAAAAAAACAAAATTTGTTCCTATAATTTTTAAATAACGATAATAAACGCAATGTCAATAAGTAATACTGTGGGTCTTGCATAATGCACATTCATAACTAGCTTAGTAAACGTCTAGAAAATTGGGTCACTAATAATACCCGTTTGGCATGGTCTATTGCAATAACAAAACGCAAAATAAATATCCGAAGAAGTGAGGGTAGTTACTAAAAAAATATCATTTGTATCAATATATGCCTTGTTTTGTGTGTGGTGAGATTAGCATTAGTCGGTTTAATATTGTGATTACTATCTTTGAGATATACAAATAGAAATTTAAAATGGAGAAAACAAGTGAGCAATTTGAATTTTTAAAAAATGAGCGAGATAACGACACATTGATTTATAATGGACACCGATACAACCTGAATATAAAGAATAAAAATGGAAGTTCGTTGTGGAGATGTCATAAAAGAACATTATGTAGTGCTTCTGTTATAATTGATGTAGCAAGGAAAACTATTTTGAGGAAATCTAAAGCAACGCACACATGTGAATCATCGGATCGTACTTCGAATGAACAAGTGAAATTATTTACATCATTAAAACAAGCTGTATGCAATGATTTAGGTCCGGTGCAAAATATTTTCGAAGAGAAAACTCAGCATCTAAATCCTAAAGAAGTCCCCAAATTTAAGTCGGTAAAAGATAAACTGTACAGAAGTCGAAAGAAATATTTAAAAACTGATATTTAAATTATGACAGCACAAAAGAATTTAAATTACCAGAAGCATTTACAAAAAATTTTTTGTTAATTGAAGATAGTGGTGAGGCCGAGGAAAAAATTTTTATATTTGGGAGTAGACTAAGCAAAAATGTTGCTAAAAATCATGATAGTTATTAATCATAATAATAATCATAAATCTTTATTGTTTCATTTGGTGTACAGGTCTTAAAAATAGCATTATGTCCTCAAATGAACCCTGCAAAAGGGTATCACAATGAAAATAATAATAAAAATAATAGCATAACATTTACATTTCCTCTTAATTATTAAGTAATTATATTTAAATGTCTAATAGCAATCGAATTAAAATGAAGTAGATAAATTTATGTATAAATATTAAATTATATATTTTAAGGGTTCAAATATTCATTCAGACTGTAGTAGGCATTTTGCAAAAGATATTCTTTTAATTTTATAAAAAATCGATATCTTTAGCAATACTTTTAATATCTTTGGGTAACTTGTTGTATATTTTTATTGACATGTGCTCGGTACCTGAGCTTACTAAGTGCAACTTTGTGAAAGGTGTGGCTAATTTATTACGGAGTCTTAGGCCATGCGATTGGGGTATTACATCTTCTTTTTTAGTATATTTATCAGGGTTTTTACGGACTAATTTGCATAATTCAAAGATATATAAGGATGTCAAAGTTAGAATTTTTAAGTGTATAAAATGTGGTTTACAACTTTCCATCTCTGTTTCATTGACAATAATACGGATACATTTCTTCTGGAGGATAAAAAGTTTATTTACATCCGCGCTATTGCCCCACAGTGTAACCCCATAGCCGAGCCAGGCATGGGCGTAGGCATAATAGGCGTTTATGGCTGTTTTGGTATCAGTACATATTTTTAATTGGTAGAGAGCGTATGTAAATCTTGATAATTTTCCTACAAGTTGTTCAATGTGATGTTTCCAGGTTAAATTTGTATCAATTTTTATTTCTAACAAGGTAGAGGTTGTTTCAAAATTAATAATATTATTATTATATTTAATTATAGTATTTATATTGGTCTTTTGACGTGGTTTGAATTGCATAAGCTTTGTTTTAGTAACATTGATAGCCAGGTTATGCATGTTTAACCATTCGGATGTCTGTATTAGTAACCTATTTATTTGACTTTGGAAGTCCTTGCCGGCATCAGAGGGGAATATAACAGATATATAATCAGCATATAGTATACACTTCTGATCCATACAATGTACTATATCATTTATATATATAATAAATAAGATACATCCTAATATACTGTCTTGTGGTATAGAGTGGTCTATTTGAAGTCTTGAAGATCTAACGGTATTTCGTGTACAGCTTTCTGAATCGTAGTTATCTATTTCGACATACTGTGCTCTATCCATTACATATGACTTGAACCACTTGTTTGCTTCTCCTCGTACACCCACATCATAAAGTTTACTCAGTAGAATATCATGAGAGACTCGGTCATAGGCCTTGGTCATGTCTAGTAGTATTGATATAGCATATCTGCGGCTGTCTATTATTTTAAGGATTTCATATATAAAACTATCATCATCATCATCATCAGCCTATCGCAGTCCACTGCTGGACGTAGGCCTCTCCAATTGTTCGCCATTGTGATCTATCCATGGCTTCTCGCATCCAGCTCTTGCCAGCCATCCTGCGCAGATCGTCCCCCCACCTAGCCAGAGGGCGCCCTACATTACGTTTGCCAAGACGCGGTCTCCACTCCAGAACCCGTTTACCCCATCGGTTGTCGGTTCTGCGGCTAATATGGCCAGCCCACTGCCACTTAAGCTTGCTAATCCGGTGAGCAATGTCGATAACTTTGGTTCTCTGCCGGATCACCTCATTTCGGATTCGATCTCGGAGAGAGACGCTGAGCATTGCTCGTTCCATAGCCCGCTGAGCGACCTTTAACTTGTGGACCAGCCGTACCGTAAGTGTCCACGTTTCGGCTCCGTATGTCATGACGGGTAGGACGCACTGATTGAAGACTTTCGTCTTTAGGCACTGTGGTATCGACGATACGAAGACACGTCGTAGTTTTCCAAATGCTGCCCAACCCAACTGGATTCTCCTATTCACCTCATCCTCGAAGTTGTTTTTACCCAATTGCAAAGTCTGCCCGAGGTATACGTATTTTTGAACAACTTCGAGGACGGCACCGTGAATTGCAATCGGTTCCGGTAGAACATGTTCATTGAACATGACCTTGGTTTTGTCCAAGTTCATCCGTAGGCCGATGCATTTAGAAGAGTCAGCCAGGTCATTCAGCATCTGTTGTAGGTCCTGCAGCGTTTCTGCCATTATGACGATGTCGTCAGCAAATCGCAGGTGAGAGATGTATTCGCCATTGATGTTGATGCCACGTCTGTTCCAGTTCAGCGTCTTGAACATATCCTCCATTGCATTTGTGAACAATTTCGGGGAGATGACGTCCCCTTGTCTCACTCCTCGATGCAATGGTATAGGACTTGTTTGCTGGTTCTGTACTTGGACGGACATAGTAGCGGCATCATAGAGACATCTCATCACCTGGATATATCGCCAATCGACTTGGCATCGCTGCAGGGACTCCAGAACAGACCAGATTTCAACCGAGTTAAAGGCTTTCTCATAATCCACAAATGCTAGACACAGGGGCTGATTATACTCTTCTGTCTTCTGTATAATCTGCCGCACTGTGTGGATGTGATCTATGGTGCCGTATCCGCTCCGAAACCCAGCCTGTTCCGGTGGTTGGAATTCGTCGAGTCTCCGCGCAAGACGGTTCGTGATCACTCTTGAGAACAGCTTATAGACGTGGCTTAGAAGGGAAATGGGTCGATAGTTCTTCAAAAGGGTTTTGTCCCCTTTTTTGAAAAACAAGACGACCACACTCTTACTCCACGCCTCCGGAGTTCTCCCTTCGAAGACGACATCGTTAAAGAGCTTTCGGAGTTCCCTCAGTACGGGTAATCCTCCAGCTTTCAACAACTCTGTTGTAACGCCATCCTCTCCAGGGGCTTTTCCATTTTTCAGCTGTCCAAGAGCAATCTCGATTTCGCCAATGCTGACTTCTGGCAAGTCTTCGGTGAAATGGCGTGTTAATGTGGCCCTAGAGTCCTCATTTTCGGGATCAGGTCGAGATGCATGCGAAGCGAATAATCGGCCATAGAAGTCTTCCACTTCTCGAAGGACCGCCGGCTTTGAAGCAACAACTTCTCCACGTGATGTGGTCAGCTTGGTCAGGTGGCTTCTTCCGAGAGATTGTACGAAAACCTTCGACCCCCGATTCTGCTCGATAGCTCTTTCAATCGAGAGAGTATTGGAGCACCGGAGGTCGCGTCGCACAAGTTTACTGATCTCCCGGTTTAGAGTCCGTTTTCCTGACGAAGTGGACGGTGGTTGCTCACGTCGTTGTCTCATTAGCCCCAAGGTCTCATCAGAGAGTTTCGACTTCCTACCTTTGCGCTGCATGTAACAAAATCTCGTGCCTTCTTCCCTGAGGACTCGAACCACATTTTCGAGGTTCTGGTCAACGTCCGTTGTGATTTCCACGGCATTGAATCGGTTTTCCAGGTTTAACTGAAACTTTTCAGATCCTTTCATGGATTGCAGTAAAGTAGGCCGGAGTCTTGACCTCATCAAGCGGACTCGTTCGGCTTTAAAGTCGATATTCAGAGTGCCTCGGACAAGTCTGTGATCGCTACCGGTGTTGAACCTGTTGATCACGGAGACATCTCTGAATATATGCCGCCTGTCCGCCATGATGAAGTCGATCTCGTTTTTAGTCATAGTGTCGGGGCTCTGCCATGTCCACTTTCTTTGGGGCTGCTTCTTGAAGAAAGGTTTCATCAAAAAGAGCCCCTCTCGTTCGAGAAAGTTGACAAGCATCCGCCCCCTATGATTCCTAACTCCAAATCCATGGGATCCTACTACCGATTCGTTGCAATTCTGTACTCCCACTTTAGCGTTGAAGTCCCCCATGACAACATTGTAGTGGGTTTTGGTGGTGAAGTGGAGGGCCCTCGATATGTCATCGAACATTTCCTCCACTTCATCGTCTGAGTGTGTCGAAGTCGGTGCGTACACTTGCACCACCTTGAGGCTGTACCTCTCGGTGAGCTTGATGATGAGGTACGCTACCCTGTTCGACACGCTAGACATTTCCACTACGTTGTCAGAGAGGGACTTATTGACCAGAAACCCGACGCCGCCTTGAGAATGTTGGTCTCCCTCGCGGAAGTACATTAGGTGGCCCGACTCCAAGGTTACGGTGTCCTCGCCCTCTCTTCGGACTTCGCTTAAACCAAGGATGTGCCACCTTATTTTCCCAAGTTCCACCTCGAGTTGTGCCAGATGCGAATCAAGCCGCAAAGTGCGTCCGTTGTACGTCGCCAGGGTCAGTTTGTTGTGGTGGCCTCCCGTAGCCCGGAGATTCTTCGCACCCCCCGTCCCGCCGTTACCATGGTCGCCACCATGACCAGGAATAGCGGGACTGCCGGGAACTGGGGGCCGTGGCTGCAGTTTTCCTCTCATTGGAGGGTTTGCCCATAATCGCCACGCTGGGCAGGCGGGTTGGCGATCGCAGGACGTGGATTTTTGCGCCAATGACGCTGCTGCCCGTCACTGGCCTGGTGTATTTGCCCACGCCATAGTTATACCGTCGTGGTTATACCGCCATCGGTCGGTCGCCAGAGCCTCGTTGGTAATTCAGCAGGATGCACCACGGGCAGGTGAGGTTGGCTTGGGGCGGGAAGGTGGTAGGTCACCCCCTTACACCCCATATAAAACCATGTAGTGCAGTAATCGTCGACTTATTTTTACGAAAGCCTTGTTGGCAATTATTTATAAGACAGAATTTTTCACAAAAATGGACTAAGCGGTTAGCCATAGTAGATTCAATTTTTTTTGAAAAAGTTGAAAGTAGTGCTGTTGGACGAAAGTGTTGGGGTTCATTCGCATGTATAGTTTTAGGTATGGGTTTAAGTTGAAGTTCTATATAATATTCCCCTTTTTTCGTAGGATTACGTTGAGTTGTGAATCCGGAGGCTCCTCTCTGCGTTAAAAAGCTTCGGAGGCGAGCTGCGCGTAGTGGCGGTGGGCAAAACAGCTTTCTTCATCGATCTGTAAATATAAAATAAGATAAGTTTTTTACAAATTTATATAATTTATTTGGTGCCTAGAAGAAAGAAATTTTTTTCTATTTAAAATGCGTTTAAGGGAAAATATGAATATTAACTGATGTTGATATACAAAATAATTAACCTTTGCTGTAAAGTGCATGTGAAAATCCGCCACAATGGAGTTATCATAATTGTTATGCTCCGCGTCATAATATTCAAATTGAACTATTTCTCTCGACTTTGACTTGTTATGTGATAGGCAGCAGATGAGCAGACGGATCGCCTGATGGTGAGCGATTGCTAGCGCCCATCGACGTTCGCAACGCCAGCGGAGTAACAAGTGCGCTGTCGGCTTCTAAGCTCCCCTTTCCCTCGGATTGAGCCTGCGTGCCCTCACTCACTCGATGAAACATGGCAAAGACTTACACTTTCACAAATCATGTTAGGATGAACTCACCGCGTTATCAGCAACTGGTTCAGGGCGTTTTCGTTTGACCACCGGCTGCGAAGCAGGGATCTCTTCGTCATCCGATTCTGAGCAGCTCCCGAACAAGTTCCCAAGAACTTGGCGGTTATAACGGCTTTCTTCGGCTTGGCTGTCCGCTTCTTTGAGCTTTCGCTCTTTTTCACCGCACTTTTCTTGGTTGAAGTTGACGCTGCAGACGACGGTGCAGGCTGCGGCGCCGGCGCAGATGAAGGCTGAAGAGCTTTCGACGTTTCAAAATCTGTCGTCGAATTTCTTTCTACTTCATCTTCCCAGAATGGATTTTGCGACCAGCCAGGCCTGTTAAAAATAAAATCAAGTTGTTATCGAGTGCACTAAATGGGAGGCAAATATTAAAAAGTAATTATTAAAGAACGAATTAAATTTGGTAAGTGCCGAGCCGAGTGAGTGTGGGTGCTGGAGGAAAGGTGGCAGCGCGCTTGTAACTCCGCAGGCATTGCGAGTGTCCATGAGTGACGGTGACAGCTTACCATCAGGCTATCCGTCTGCTCAAATGCCACGTTATCAGGTCTGCCATCAGGTAATCCGTCTCCTTGTCTGCTGCCGATGAATAAAAAAAAAAATATTAATATTTTTCACTTACTTACATTTTTTTTTTCTAGCAATTATTTCCGATGGACACAATCTTGAACTACTCTTCTGCTGTTGATGCGTAAAGTGGAGTGAATGCTGGAGCTCGGGCTGTTGCTATTTTTATGCACTAAAATCCTAAGGCCGTGATCATATACGAACGATTTGCATTTTCCATGTTTAATTAATTCACTTTAATTTTTCAAATGTTTTCTAAACTCATCTCAATTAATACTATCAATAAGACCCATTATTCATCGCATCCAAATATTTACAGATACTCAATTGTGTACCTCAGCTTTACTATCCTTATTTGGACACAAACTGTCCGGAGCGACCGCGGCGACGCGATGTCTGAGCAATATGATACGAAATTTTTATATGGTAATGGAATGATGTCCAGCATAGATAGACCCCTGTCACATGTATCAACTTATATTGGATCTTCATAAATTTATAAAGAAATACCAAAATAAGCTGATATTTAGCATCACAAATCCTCCTAAAATGGAAAATAAAATAGAATAAATATAACTCATATTTTAATTTCTGGATTAATTGAAAAAAAAAAAACTGCGTGAAGCGAAAAAAAAATACGGTTGAATACTTATTTTTAGTATATTTAGGCGCCAATCAATATTTTTAATTTCATTAATTTACCTAATAAAACATTTTTATTAGGTAATTTAATATATTACCTGCTAGATGATGATGCTAAAGATGCTGCGATGGTTGCGTATATTATCTGGATGAAATTGCTACAAGCGAAAAGACAGCCTTAATGCACTGTTCGCTGTTTTTATTGGGTACAACTGGGCAGGAACAGGAACCAGAGCGACTGAATCAATGTTGCATGTTTCAGAAACTATCCGAAACGTGTAGTTTTCCCTCACCGTCGAGCTAATGGCAGAAATATGCATATAGGGTTGAAAATCAGAGTATGTATGCTCGGATTCGAACCACCACTTCGTATCGAATACGCATTTTTGATTGTGGGAGAGCCATGCTTCAGCATGAATGGGTCGGCTCGATCGGAGTGATACCACTACCTCACAGAAAACCGATGTAAAACAGCACCTGTCCTCATTCGCCGAGTGAGTGAAGGTGCTGGAGGCCCAATCGGGGGGAGGGGGTTAAAAGGTTGGCAGCATACTTGTAACTCCGCGGGCGTTGTAGGTGTACATGGGCGATAGCAATTGCTTACCACCAGGTGATCCGCCTGCTCGTCTGCCACCTATTGCATAAAAAAGCATTCTAAAACCACTAAAGCCATCATCACTCCTAAACACACTACAATCGGATCGAGTATGGTTATACAGAATATCTATGTGCGTATATTATTATGTATTCTATAATGATATATAATATACTTCGTTTTCTTAAGAACCTAGCTTACCTTAAGTAGGTATTTCCTACTTCATCAGTTATCTATTAGTCTGTGAAAGACCCATCACGATCTGCCTCAACCGTTTGACATTCCAAACATTAAAAAGGCTTTATTATAGACATCGAATATACTTTCATAATAATATTGTTTTAAATTATAAAAGAGTTGTTTTAGGATTACAAACGACAAACGATATTTATTTTCTATAGAATTACTTAATAAGTACCTCTATTATAAAATGTACAGTCAGCCGCTCATCAGGTGGTTAGCACAATCTGTCAAATTTCCTCAATTGATATTGAACCAAATGTGTCTGTTATTAAGGCGAGAATCGATTGATGAAATTCACCAGATTTGTATACATTGACGCGTGACTGTTCGCAGATATATTATTTATCTAATCGCAGGTATGTAAGTCTTACCACGCTACAAACAGTCAACGAACATGTTATTTAACTTTTTAAGGCGTTAAAATTTAAGGCGTATTACATCCATTTCTTTTTTTTTGTTTTCTTAACGCTGTATGTAGATATCGCTAAGACTATACCATGCTACAACGCGTAGGTATGTAGGGCTGCATATAAATACGCGTCGCTCTAATTAGGAAAGTTTCATTGCAGATGAGACCCATATGCGAGAGCGCTTGTGTTGTTATATTAATTTTAGTAGCGGTCTATTAATGATCGACCGCGATCGCGATCCTGCCGTCAAATTAGATACCTAAGTAATGTAAATTTAGGAAACATCTAATGAGTTCACGTGTAATATAGACTGCGCAAACTTGTAATGTAAGAAAGAAAAAGTTAAACACACGGCAAACTTACACAAACTTACACTTAAACGTACGCAAGACACATGGGCAAAGCGCCTGTCACGGGCCTTGTAGGAGTGTATATATGGGGAGTTCTGCCGCACGGAACCCGAGCGAAGCGAGGGTGAAGTGAGGCAGAACCCCCATATATACTCTACTAAGATAGCGAGTCTAAATCCGTATTTAGATAAAAATGGTATTCTCAGGGTGGGGGGCCGCCTTGGTCAATCAACCGTAAGCAGCTCCGCTAAGCACCCTATAATATTATCCTCCTCCAGCAGATTTATTGACTTAATTACACATCAAGCGCATATCACCACTCTGCATGGTGGTCCAAGATTGACCCTGTCATATGTGAAAGAAAATTATTGGATTATCAGTGGCATGAGAACTGTTAAACGACAGCTTCGACAATGCGTCAAATGCCGCCGTTTTAGCTCGGAAAAGCACCATCAAATCATGGCTGACCTACCTAAAGCGAGAGTCACTCCCTCCCGCCCTTTCACACATACTGGCGTTGAATTTACAGGTCATATGTACCTGAAGTTAAGCAAGGGTAGAGGTATAAAGACATACAAGGGTTATGTCGCTGTATTTGTCTGCCTAGCCACTAAGGCTGTGCACCTAGAGTTAGTGTCAGACTTGACTACCCCAGTGTTCTTAGCAGCATTCAGCCGTTTCTGTGCACGGCGAGGCACTCCTCGCCGTATGTACAGTGATAACGGTACTCATTTTATAGGAGCAAAAAGATCTTTGGATAAGGAGCATAGGCAAATTTTGCAGACCTTTAACCAAGACTTTTTAAGTAACATTAGTAATAAGAACATTGAATGGTCGTTCAATGCTCCAGGATGGCCGACTGCAGGTGGATTATGGGAAGCCGCCGTAAAGAGCTTAAAGCGACATCTTAAGCGAATCCTAGGGGAGCAAAAGCTTACCTATGAGGAGTTTACAACTTTACTATACCAAATAGAAGCTTGTTTAAACTCGCGCCCATTACTTCCTTTGACTGAGAACCCTGAAGACATGTATTTAACTCCTGGTCACTTCTTAATTGGGGATTCATTACTTTCTAGACCCCAGTCTGACCCAGATAACATTAGCTTACCCACAAGATGGCAACTGGTGCAGCACATGAATAAAAACTTCTGGAAGTTATGGTCTTCAGATTATCTGCAGCATTTACAAGTACGGTCTAAATGGAGAAAACCAACAAAAAATCTGGACCTCCATGACATCGTTCTGATAAAAGACGAGAATTTACCTCCAGGTAAATGGGCACTTGGTAGAGTTTAAGAGCTACATCCTGGAAGAGATGGATACAACAGGGTGGTCTCTATCAAAACTGAGAATAACATTCTCAAGCGCCCTATAACTAAGCTTGTACCTTTACCTGTCTCAAAAGAAAAAGATGACATGACTCCTGCTAAGTATAATGAAGCTCCAGCATCTGAAAGCGGTAAGAAAGGGTCAACCAAGGGTAAACGTAGCGTCCTAACAAATTTCATTTCCCTGGCACTCCTTTTATTTGCTATGGTAATCCCTCCAACTTTACAGCAAAACGTTATAAGCAGTAGCACTACTACCCTCGAAGATAACAAGGGCTTATACTTCGACAACATTTCAAATGTACAGTACATTCGTGACGAGTGGAGGCTAGTTGTCTATTACAATCTTACTGGTTACTGGCAGGCTATATCTGATATGGAGATTTACGTACGGCATCTAGAAGGTATGACAATGAAATCTAACACACAATACAAAGGCATTACACATCAGCTTGCACATGAATTGACGGAGATTGAGCACTACAACCACCTACTCCGCAGCTCCAAGACCAGACGTCAGAAAAGAGGATTGATAAATGGTATCGGGTCCGCAGCAAATCATTTATTTGGAATCAATCATTTATTTGGATGACAACTTCGCACAGCAATACGCCAAAGACATTGAAAAAATTGGATACAACGAACATGACCTTAAGCAGCTAATTAAATCAAACTATAATTATAGAAGCAGAATATAATATTATACAGCGAAATGAAAAAAACATGAATACTCAGTTTACATCAATAAATAATCATTTGCGAGATATGTCCACACAGTTGAATGAATTACGCGCTGACGCTAGCAACGGATTATACATAACATCATCAGCTTTAGCAGCATTCATTATCCTGGAGAACCTGAGGCGCATGCAGTCCTTTCTCATCGATACCGTGACTGATATCACTCACGGTCGCATCGATACACACTTGTTGTCAATCGAACAACAAGAGGAACAAATCAACTTTATATCGGGACAACTACATGATGATTTGAAGGTACCTGTGGACGATAACATAAGAGACTTATATAAATTACTTAAAGTGTTCGCTAAAATTTACAAAAAATACCTAATTATCGAAATTAAAGTTCCACTGGTTAGCAACGAAGTATATGAGCTCGATAAAATCATAACTATTCCCCGTAATAAAGCAGGAAATTCCTATCTTACCTTACCTACCTACCCCTATCTAGCTTTTAATCTACGTAAAGATGTGGTTATATTCTTAAATGATCATGACCTGCAAGCTTGTCTTCACGCATCAGAAGATAAAATATTATGCACTATAGATAAACCTACTTATGACCTCGATCTTAAGCAAAACATATGCAATCTTACTTTAATAAATGCAGGCAAATATTCTTCACCCTGTATCTATGAACAAACGCCGTGCAAGGATAGATGGGTCAAGTTACGCCGGCAGAATGTCTGGTTGTATTCATGTTGCACCCAATGCAACGTTCGCACATTTTGTCCAGCTGGCATGACATTAAATACTTTGGTGGGCAATGGCCTTATTGATATAGGTCAAGGCTGCACACTCAAGGGAGACACATTTACGATCTATGCTCATAATGACTTTGTAAAAAGGATAAATATACTGCCCAGCATCTAAGCCCCAGACATGTCTGTTTTGAATACCATCCTAAATCATCATCATCAGCCCATTTAAGTCCCCACTGCTGGGGCACGGGCCTCCCTCAATCACTTGAGGGGTAGTTGCCATACTCACCACGCTTGGCAGACGGGTTGGCGAGGGTTTTGATATAAATGCAGAGTTTTCCCTCTCTGGGTGCTGATGATCATGCCAGCAGCTTTACCTTAGTCGCCTTTTACGACACCTCGGTAAGAGTGAGGGTGGCCTATTCTACTCTGCCGGGGACCACACGGCCAGCATCCTAAATACCTCGGTGCTAATATACAACTTTACGTCAGAAAATCACGAACAAGTCTACCGTCAGATTATGGGTCAAATAAATGACTTGAAGCAGCAAGAGTCAGTATCTGACCTCAGCATCCACGACATCCATCAATATTCCATTAGTTATGGGATAATCGCAATATTACTAGTATCAGCCCTAGTAATAGGTGTATGTCGTATCAGAAGAAGGAGGCTCCGGCACGTTGAGCTTCCGAGAATTCTATCATCACCTCCCGGTGGGGAGACCTCAGCATATGCAGAGAGACTTCGTGCATCCAACGAACATCGAGTGCGTAATAAGTGTAGTGAGTTACATAGGTCAGTGAGCATGGGCAGTTTAAGTGCAAATAGAGGCACCGCGCCTCCTAAACCCCGGCGATTAGTGTCGATTCCCATTCCCAGTGAATCCTATGGTGAAATAATCAGGCCAGACGGGGGCCAGGACAGCTAAGAAGCATGTGGACAATGAACTGTTATTTTTATTTATACTTACTTACTTTGTTACTAAACTACTTATACAATATTTCTATTCAATACGCTATTTACACAATTGCATTTTGTTTACTTAATTTTATTGTCGTTTGTACATAATTTAACCTGTTTAATTAAATCAGTTTATTACGATTCTATCCAGTTAGAAGTTGTTATAATTGCATAGCTTTGAATTTATCATTGTTAAAGCTTTCTTGATTATTCTTTTAGACATTCAATTGTTAAAATCTTCTTTTGCTCCTTCTTTTCTTCTTTGTCTGGCAAGATGTACGGGCCAACCGCACATACCTAATTTTATCATATTGTTATATTTTTCACTCAAGTGAAAAACAACGTACGATTAATCTAGGTCAACCTAGATTAATCGTACGTTGTTTTACGTCACTCACTTGTATTTCTTACAACTAAGCAATTTCATTTTAAATAGCAATAAATCAGTGTTCAACCAACGCTCTACGGGTTCGGTTATTTAGGGGTGACTCTCCGAAATTTGACCTTCCGGTTTCTTCGCTTCTAATTTCCATTCGCTCAAAAATATTGTTCAAATTAGAAGTTTATATTGAAATCAGAAGAAGCTTAAATTCAAAGAAGGGTAGGTATATTTACGTGTTCTTATTTCAATTTAAAATTATAATTTGAACAATATTTTTTAGCGAATGGAAATTAGACGCGAAGAAACCGGAAGGTCTAATTTCGGGAAATCACCCTTAGCTCTCTTCGGAGTCACCACCCCTCAGCATCCCTATTAGCATCCGTGTGTGGTATATACCATACATATTCTAAATAGACGTAAGCGCCAAATGACGGCATCGGACGGCTGAATACAGCGATATTCCTTTGCTTATCATTGTTTTAATAAAAAAAAGGTACTACTGTCAAAGGTAAATAATACTAGTGTCAACATTGTCAACGTCATTCATTCATTCAACGTTGACAAGTTAGTATGTCATGGGTTTGGCATTTCCTAAATTTAAAACTATAATGTGCTAAGCAAAGAAATATTTTACATTCTGCCGTCCGATGACGTCATCTTACGTTTTTTAGTTTTTATTTTTTTCTCAGTAAATAAGCAATATAAAAAATGAATAAATATATATTCGAGCAGCGGAAAAGTAAATAAAGAATTGGTATTTTTTGTTTCAGAGCTTAGCAATTTTGAAATGTTGTCCATTATATTAGTATTAATGTATATTCTATGAAAAATAAACGCATTGTAGGACCAATATATAGATCAGAGGATAAAAGAAGAATAAGGATTAATTTGCTTTTACACGAAAACGGGAATAAATCTCACTATGTTTTAATAAAGAGGTTGTCACGTCTCGTTCGTTCACAAATAACAAAACACCATAACACGTTATACTTTTGCGATGATTGTTTACTTTTCTTTTCATCTGAAGACAAACTTAATTCTCACATTTGTAGCGGCGTGACTACTGTACTACCGGAAAAAGGCAGCTATCTTTCTTTCAAAAATATTAATCGAAAACAAGATGTGCCTTTTGTGGTGTACGCTGATTTTGAAACTCTTCTGAAACCGATAGCGGCTTGCGAACCAGAACCGACTAGTAGTTTTACTTTAAATCGTAAGCAACACATTCCTGCAGCTTTTGCTTATTACATAGTTTGCTCATTCGATAGCAGCCTCAATCGTTTTGTTAATTATCGAGGGCGTGACTGTGTTAACAAATTTCTTATGTTTCTTTATAAAGATATAACGAGAATTTATAAGATTTTAAATGTGATAGTGCCTATGGTATTTGATGAAAATGATGCAGAAATACATCCCCGTGCTGAGACATGTCATATCTGCAATAATTATCTCTTTTTTGATAAGGTCAGAGACCACTGTCATTTGACAGGTCAATACCGAGGCGCAGCTCATCAGCACTGTAACTTACATCACAATCTCCCTAAATTAGTTCCAGTTTTTTTTCATAATTTAGCAGGCTATGATTGTCATCTCTTTATCAAGGAATTGGCCGATAATTTGGGTCCTATCAAGATAATACCTAAGAACAAAGAAAATTATATTTCTTTCACAAAATTTTTGAAAATTTCTGATGGTAAATTTGCGCAAATAAGATTCGTAGATTCTTTTAAGTTTTTGGGTGCAAGTCTAGAAAAATTAGCAAATGGCTTAGATAAAACAGATTTTATACATTAGCGTCAATGTTTTAGTAAAGATTACAAATTCCAACTTATGACTCGAAAAGGTGTATATCCCTACAATCACATGAAATCTTGGAAATCATTTTCAGAGACGCAACTTCCTTCTAAAGAAAGTTTTTATAATTCCTTGACTGACGAAAGTATAAGCGACCAAGATTACGAGCATGCATTTACGGTATGGAATACTTTCAACGTAGTTGATATGGGAGATTATACTGACCTTTATCTTAAAACTGACGTTTATTTGTTAACAGACATCTTCGAAAAGTTAAGAACGGTTTGTAAATTAAATTATCAGTTGGATCCTGCTTTTTACTTAACCGCGCCAATCTTGTCGTTTGACGCAATGTTGTTGAAAACAGGTATTGAGTTGGAATTTTTGTCTGACTTAGAAATCATACGTCTTATACAGAAAAGGATTCGAGGAGGAATTTATTTATATTCTACCAGACATACCAAAGCAAATAACGCTTATATAAATAACTACGATGAAACTAAAACTGATTCCTTTCTTATTTATATTGACTGTAATAATCTTTACGGTTACAGCATGTGTCAGTCTTTACCTGTATCAAACTTTCGCATTCTAACAGAATATGAAATAGATCAATTACAAATTACAAGCGTGCCCGACAATTCAGAATACGGTTATATTCTTGAAGTCGATCTATTGTACCCAGAAGAATTACATTGCATTTATAATGATTATTTTTTTTGTGCCGAGAAATTTATACCACCAGGCGGCACAACTTATAAATTAAAACCAAATTTGTATTCAAAACATGAATATGTAATTCATTACGTTCATTTGAAGACGTGTTTAAGACATGGTTTAATTTTGCGGAAAATACATCGAGCTATAACTTTTAAGCAGTCTGATTTTTTAGCGGAATACATTAATCTTAATACAGAATTTAGAAAAAAGGCTAAAACACTATTCCAACAAGATTTATTTAAACTTGTGAATAACTCTGTTTTCGGCAAAACTTTAGAAGACACTGAGCGGCGAGTAAACGTTAAGTTAGTAAATCAGTGGCTAGATGATCAAAACAAAACGATTTGCGATCTAAACTATATTGCATCAAAACAGACTCTCACGTTATCAAGAAGGCTAAAGGTATAAGAAAAAATGTCATTAAAAAATTAGAGAGAACTGACTATGATGCGTTGCTTAAAGATAAAATAGTGCGCAGAAAAAATATTTTATTCAAATGCATTAAGCATGAGATTTATACTCAAACGGTCAATAAGGTAGCTTTATCTAATGCTGATGACAAACGTTTCATCATGCAAGATAAAATTTCCACGTTAGCTTGGGGACACAAGAGCTTGTTTTAGTTGACATGGCAAAAATATAATTAAGTAATTAAATTGTTTTTCAATGATAAAGCTGAAATAGACATTCAAGTCATAGTATGTATTTAAATTAACGTGTTTATTGTATGAGAGAAAGAAAATAATTAAATGTAAGTAGATTTATAAGTAGAGTAGTTCTATTATTTTAAATAAATACTTATTTGGTACTTTGATGTTTGATTTAACTCCTACCATAATTAGGTATAAATAATTTTATTCACAGTAATGACTTATTCAATATGCAATAATGTATAATTTGACTCTTGCCGTTCGACCTCAATATTGAAATTTGCAACTATGCAGTTTCAAAATGTAAGAGACATAACTGTATTCTGTTGTAGTCATTATTAAAATACCACTGCTAGAGTACAGACCACAACAACCACTTAAAATTGTAAGTATTTGAAATTATCATAACTTTATACATTTACTCTTGCTTTTCAATTAATAATGATAACTAACAATTTGTTTTGATTTTCAGACGATGCACAACTCTAGCGATAGTCCCAGTATCATGTTCTCCCAATACACAAACACATATGATCCCTGGGATGGTTTGACGCAAGCCTGCCAAGATGTAATAAGCAACAATCAGAGTGGTGAGCTTCCAGCTTCCCGGGACAAGCAAGCAAGACGAAGTAACAAGGCTGCAAAACCAAAGACCCGCAGCTTAGCAAAATCCTACGTCATGTATAAGGAACGTATCAAAGGCTTGCGTTTGATTCAAATTAAGGTGTACGACCTAACCAGTGAACCTTCCACTCAGTTTTGTCCAGAGACACCAGAATCGGTGGAGATGCGAAATGTTAACGACAATCTAATGCTAAGTGCTCAGTATGTAGTGACCGACCCCGTGGATGAAATAATGGATATGGCTGATACAGTGATCAGAAAAATATCAAAAAAACTTTGTAATGAAAATTTATAGTTAAGTGTAATAATAAAGAAAAATAGTTATGAGTATGTATACTTGTTAGGATTATTATTTAATAAAATTTTGATAAAAGAGTAACTCGTTTTATTATTCAGTAATCTTTTAATTTGTTTTGTGAAGTGTCATCATTATTAACACCTGCAGGCTTATAACGCATCGTAACTTGTTTTTTTTTTACCACTTTAGTATTAATAAATCTAATGCAATTTGTGATCATGACACGTGTTGTATGTAGGTTATAATAACTGATGACCAAGCAAATGCCAATGCTTTGAGCAATGCAAAAGTAAAATGTTGCTTAATATTTAGATAGACGCAAATAAAACCATAAAATATTATTAAAATTAAATTTTTATTGCAACCAAAAAATTACAAGATTACATTATGTTCTAAACACCATTTTTTAATACACAAAACATTTTTCAGAGCGCAATATTTTATGTGGTTAAAACAATTGTATGCAAACATATCTTTACAGTATAGTTTACTCAGACTTTCTAGATTAGGTATACCTCTATCACTTATATCAAACACATTTTCGTGCCCACATAATTCTTGCACCCATTTAACTGTTTCTTCTCCTTTCACTATGATTTTACGTTCCTTGAAGTAAGGTTTGACTAGTCTTTTAAATTCTCTATGGTCAATGTATCCTTCGCTCCATCGGAATTCTCTATTTCTTTCTATCCACCAAACATGCTTCCTTTCTTCAAGAGTTAGTGCAGAGAATGAATATGGGGGCTTAATCAAAAATATTTGAGTGTGTTCTGATGTACCGATAACTAATTCCTTAACTATAAACTCATTATTCCGATCTTTGAAACCTTGCAAGTCTACAATAACCGTATTGCTATTCATGATAGTTCTTCACAATATTATTTAAAGGCTTGTATTCAAATATGCAATCATTCAGTATCAAATAATAGGCTGAAGTCTGGTCGGGTATCTCTGCGTCAGCCTCGATTTCGACACGAACATCTACTACGGATTATTTCAAAGTTTCGCTTCTGGAGCAATCTAATACAAAAATAGGAGCTTTATGTTTAAATTCCACTAAACCCAACAACGGCCAAAATTTGGGCTTTAAAGATGGGTAGGGAATTGGATTGCCTGATTGTCAGAGGTAAAGCATTCCACAGTCGGATAGACTGCACGGTCAAGGATTGGGAATAGGATTGAGATGAGTGAGGAGGGAACTTAAGATGGAGAAGTTTGGAAGAACGCATATGACCTCGAGTGGGCTGGAGAAACTGGAAACGCTCTTTGAGGTATGGTGGAGATTTGGGACTGAAAAGAATAGTATATAGTAAGGAAAGAATGTGGGAGTCACGACGAAGACGGATAGGAAGCCATTGTAGACGAGCTCTATACTTAGATATGTGGTCATACTTACGCAAGCCGAAAATAATACGTATGCAGTAGTTCTGGAGACGCTCGAGCTTGTTGAGTAGAACCTCATTTAGATCGAGATAGCAACAGTCGGCGTAGTCAAGAATTGGGAAAAGTAAGGTTTGTACTAGCGCAATTTTGGTGGGTATTGGTAAGAAATTACGGAGTCGATTTAGTGATCCAGCTGCTGCGAACAGTTTCTTACTAACTTCAGCAATTTGAGTAGTCCAGGATAGGGAACTGTCAATATGAATCCCAAGGTTCTTAACCGTTTTGCTGTAGGGGATTGGAATTCCGTCAAAAAGTATGCTTGGCAATTTGCTCCAGTCAATCCTGGATAACAACCTTGAACTACCAATAACTATAACCTGCGTTTTTTTAGGGTTAACCAAGAGACCAAAAAATCTGCTCCATGCCGAAATACGGCCTAAATCGGAATCAACAGCCTGTACAGCACTGGAGAGATCGCTTAGGCTACCCTGCGTATAAATTTGGAGATCGTCTGCATATAAGTGGTAGGAAGAAGTGAGATTGTGGGTAATGGAATTTATGAAAATAACAAAGAGTAGAGGAGACAGTACGCCACCTTGCGGCACGCCAGCACTAACGTCGCACCAAGCGGAGGTAGATTCATCGGCACGAATGCGCTGCCGACGGCCATGCAAGTAACTTCGAAACCAGTTAGTTACCATTGGAGATATGTTAAGAGAAAAAAGCATACCAAGCAGGATGTCAAAATCCACAGTGTTAAAGGCGTTGCTGAAATCCAGGAGTGCTAAGACGGTGAGTTGTTTTTCGTCCATACCATGACGAATGTCATCTGTGATTTTGATCAACGCTGTAGCCGTACTATGACCTGGACGGAACCCGGACTGGAAAGGATTTAAAAGTTGGTTATTACCCAGGAAACAGCTGAGCTGCTGATGCACAATACGTTCTAGGACTTTTGAAAGGAAAGGAAGGATTGAGATGGGTCTGTAATCAGAGTAGGAAGTGGGGTTTCGCTTCTTGGGGAGAGGGACAATCTGGGCGTCTTTCCACGCTGTGGGAAAGGTGCTCGTGGAGAGAGAATAATTTAGGATATGCGTAATAATAGGAGTAAGGATATCGAGGAGAGGAATGATCATCTTACGGCTGACGCCATCGCTGCCGACGGCGTTGGAAGCTATGGAGAGTATGTTCTTCTTAACATCACAATCTGATACTTGACTAAAAATGAGACTTGGGTAATCAGGCATTGGAAGAGTAGAAAGTTGATGCAATGTGTCGGCCTTTGTTGTACCATCAATGGAGGTAGAAGACGAGAAATGCTTATTTAAGGACTCAATATCCATATCTTTGATCGAGGATTCATGACGTGTTCTTCCAATTCCAAGTGACTTTAGAAACTTCCAGACTTTAGCTGGACTTCCATTTTCGATAGATTTGTGAATATGGCGTCTTTGAGCGTCTCTACACAGCATATTGCAGCGATTCCTAAGTGATTTATATTTTTCGCGGTTAGTGTCAGACGGATCCAGTTTGTACCTAGTTTTAGCACCATTCTTCCTGTCTCTTAACGATTTTAGTTCCTCAGTGAGCCAAGGTGCAGGAGCGTGTTTCATCTTGACTGGTCGAAATGTTTAGGCTTTCGTATGGATAGTAGGTTGAATTTAGAAAAACCCTTATATCACGTATATTGCAATGATCGAATTCTGCCATCGATGTGGTAGCATTATGTTTACGACTAGTTTGTAAAGCAATCACAACCATTCGCGGCTTTTCGATCTGTGATGAAATTTTAAAAGACCAAGTATGTTTTCGCGTTTTAGGCAATAATAGATATTCGTACAGGTCCCAATTACGAAATGCGACTGTTATCGCTCGGTCTCTTTCTAAATATTTTAGCAAATTAATTCTTTCACGGTCTGATACTTTATCATGTGGGACTCGCCAGATAATTTTATTTATTTCTATGTCTTGAACTACCTCGCCAGCATTTAACTTCAAAGCGTTAAGATTAGTGTTACTTCTTAAAAGAACTAATTCGTGTTTACAATTCATAATGATTTTTTCATAATCTTCAGCAAAACCTAATATTTTATTAAGAGGAATAGAAGCTGAAAATACGCCGTTATTAGTATTGGATATACCATTGGGGGACTACCCCCAAACATTTGCACATTTAGACTCGTTATCATTTAACGACAGATAGGATTTCAATGTAGTTGTAATGCCTGCATTTTTGATTCTATCTATTTCAATACCATTTATTTCATAACGGATGTCTTGAAATAAAAATAAAGCAGAATTGTTAACAAAATGCACGTTTGATACTCTTTCCTTTTCTTTTGTAGTACTGTTATGTTTATACACGTCGGCTCTGCGCTCGATATACAAACTGCTGAGCGCAGGTAACACGTACAAATCTTTCTGATTAATGGGTATTCGTATTTCATCATTCTTGTTGAAACTTGTCACATATGGTTTGTATGAATGAAATTCAAAACGTTCAATGCTGTTGTCATGTGACGGAGATTTTTTTTTTTTTTACATTATAGCGGACAAACGAGCAGACGGTACACCTGATGGAAAGTGATCACCGCCGCCCATGGACATCTGCAATACCTGAGGTATCACATATGCGTTGCCGGCAATTGATTGAACAATATTTAAAACGTTCATTTTATCAATCCAAGTATCTTCAAGAATTCCTTATTTTTTTTTTGGTCAGCTTCTTTTTAGCATGAAGTGGTGCTCTTTTGTGTGAGGTTCTCTTGGAACTGATTTGATTTTGAGAGACAGAGAGGTTTTTATTGAAATTTATCATTTTTTCCTAAAGTGTAAAACTTCTTCACCGCGTAGGTTAATTTGTTTATTTTCTCCGTCTAATAATCTAATATTGATAGTACTTATTGAACTTTGGTTGACCGGAAAGTAGATTAAATTTTTAGGTATTTCAATAATCCGATAACCAGATGGTACGTTTGGCACGAATTCATAAATTATATGACTCGCTTCTCCGTTCACATATGATCCGCTTGCAACTTCACATTCGATCCTTACTATGGTCGTTGGTAAAATGTTGACAGGATACTGAGACTCAGTCTTTATATTCGATTTTACAGTTTCAAGGCCAAAACCTAAAATCTTGCCAATCGAATCTGTTTTATTGAAGTAAATATCTTCTGAACAGAAAATACTTGTTTTTAAAGTACTGTTATTAGCAGTTAATTTCAATGTAGCATTTTTTATGTTGCACTGAAGATAATCACAAATATCTTGTAATTCATACGATCCTTCAGGTATTTTTATAACTTCATTATTTCCGTAATACAATTTATTGTTTCTTTCATCTATATTAGGAATAGAGTTGAATGTAGAAAAATACAGAAGACCGCACTCATACTCTCCACTTAATTCTTAAGTAGGAGAGTAGTTTGTTACCGAAGAAGCGTCTCTACCAGTTATCGACACAGTGAAAGACATGTTTATACTGATAATGATTCTTTATTTTATTCATTATTTAAATGTTTTCTCCAAAATTTTTTTAAAAAATTCAAACAGAGGTGACCACAATTTATAGTGCCAAATTTTTGATACCGTTCAAAATTATAACTAATTGGCATATTTCTTAAATAATTTATTAATTCTACTGGAGGCTTTAAGTCACCAAAACTATCAAAATATTAACAGTAACCATTTTTCTTGACATAGGCTACCCAGTGTGTTCCTGGATTACCAGAGCTATCCAAATTTAGTGCTACACATTCTGTTTTCCTAGGTTTCAATGGAAGCGTATTTCGCATATAAACTCCTCGGAAATATGGAATATCAGTAGAATACTCTAAGATATCTAAGTCTGTCAGTGCACGCTTAGGCAGCCGTTTAATTAGTTTTTTGAAGGATTCAAATAATAATAATAATAATTCTCACAACATCTCATATGTTGACCTGATTCCGTACTAAGTAGCTTAAGCACTTGTGTTACAGATATCTGACAACAGAGGAACACAAATATATACTTAAATACATATATTACACCCAGACACTGAACAAACACAATGAATTCGAAATCGCACGAATGTTTGTCCAGGGTGGGGATCGAACCCACGACCTTTGGCGTAAATATAACACGGTACCCTTTTTATGAGGTTTGATGTACATTCTCTTGCCAAGAGCCACCGCTTCCAGCATCCTATTATGACGTTCCGACTCTTAAAGACTTTTCTGTGCTGCCTTAAGAGTCGTTCACTGCTTTTGCTATTCCACGGCCAATTAACCCAAGGCCGACAACCCCGCAAAGATCGGAATCAAAGGGAGCAGCCCTCCACATTTTGGTAGCGGAATACATCGAGGCAACCGAGTTTCTTTTCTATTTTGAAAAATTTTTTTGGCTGCCGCGTATGCGCATTTAATAGCAGCGAGACTGCCTGTGACTTCAACTTTTAATATCTCAAGTAATGAGATCTAATTTTTTTACAGCTTTCATAAATATACGAGCGCCCGCACCAGCCTTGAGTTTCGCTTTCATTGCATTCTTTACTGTCCATGATGCCACTTTTTCACCTTTCTTAGCATCTTTAGCGTTTAACCTTTTCTTGGCCATATTCAAAAGTTCTTTATCAGCCTCTCGTCGAACGTTTCAATCGTTGTTGTTGTAAGCGATATCGTGGTACATACAAGCTTGGTCTAACTTGTTTACACCTCTATCCCCCCTTTTTAAACGTGTCTTAAGCTTTGTTCCAGGACCACAGAATTGATATCCAGGTAAATGTAGCTCGAACGGCAAATGGTTTATTACGCTGTCTATAATACCACTTCCCTCCTTCATTGATATGCGGAGAATGAATAGATTTGGTTTAAAAGTATATTTATATTATGAAACTATCTCGTTTTTGTTTATCCAACTGTTCTCATCGTTGCTAAGACCTAACCATTTCACGAAATATTTATTTCCTTTTTTTCTAATAATCTTTTCGATCAGGTAAATATCTGGATATTTAGTCTTTTGTAGTTCATACTCATAAAAAGTCCCCAATATAACCTGCTTATGCTTGTCTTCCAAATGATAAGTTGGTGGATTTGTATCATTTACCTTTGCTACTGTAAATATTTCCGTCGACCAGTTAGGAGTATAACCTTTATAAAAGTCCCCTTTAAATTTGCTTATACGTACATAATCACCAACTTGAAACTTAAGTACTGTTACGTACGTGTTTTCGATTTCTATACGCTTTGCTTATATTACATAATGCAGACATTTCATTGATCTTATTAACGTCATTGGGCTTAAATTTTGTTATGCGATGAGTAGTGCTGTTATAGGTATCTATTACAGTATTTAATAATTTGCCCTGCCAGCGATAGCAACCGTATAAACTGAAAAGTTTAAAGATGTGAGATTTTAGTGTACGTATGACTCGCTCTACAATAGAAGCTTTTTTGACGGAGTAAGTAGAATAATGGTTCACATTATATTTTTTCATCAGTTGACCAAAACTATCATTATAAATTTCCTTGCCCAAATCCGTTTGCAAATATTTAGGTTTTCTAGAGGATACTTTAAAAATCTGTTGCATTGCGTCGGCAACACTTTTTTTTCCCATAGATTTAATGGGACTTGCCCACACATAGTTTGACTAATATGTAATTGTGTCCTTTATTAAACTGTAAATATTTTTGTAAATCTATGAGGTCAGCTTGCCATAGATCATCAATTCCTTTTATAACTGTGCATCTACGCGGAAAATTTCTTCTGGCTGCTTTGTGAAGTTCATCAATTATGTCCTTTTTGCTCATTTTTGTTTGAATGAATTAAATTGTCTATTTCCGACATTGTGTAAAATGATTTATTAAAATGTTATGTTGTGAAGGTTTCCAAGTTCTTCAAATGAAATTTAACTTCAAGCTTCACTTTCGATTTCATTTCTTAATTCTTGAACTATTTTGTCTAAGTAAACTTTGTTTACTGCTTCGTCGTCTTCGGTTGGATATGATAACCCTTTTAACCTAGAAGATTTTAAATCGTAGTGTCCGGTATCTGACTTCACCAATGTTTCGTTGAAGTTGTCAATGTATTCTGTCAATCGTAAACGCTTATGGATGTGATGACCAAATTTGTCTATATTCATTGCTGTCTTGGTAGGTTGACTACTGAAAGAATACTGCTCAATTTTCCCGGTTTCTTCTGTATAAGTTCGACGTTTATGATACCAGAATTATGCAGTTCCGAAATAATTGCAATTATTTCATTATTTACGCCAGTGTTGCCTGCTTCCCTGGATGCAAGTAGTAATTTTAATCGCTCGACTAATTCGTTTGGATCATCCCAGTAAACTACATCAGTATTTGATTTCACTGTCTTTAAAAGTGATATACCTTTACCTTTTGGAATACTTTCTACACTTGTAGTTGGATTTCGAGAGAATTTAAACATAGGTTTAATTACATTCGTACAACCTGTGCGGATAAAGAATGGGAACTCGCACCCCACGAGTGCGAGTATAGACGCAAATAGTGTGCGAGCGAGAAGTGAATAGATGCGCCGCCATTTCTGATCCCATTCTTTATCCGCACAGGTTATATATTTAAATCCTTTGTTACTGTTAATAGGTTTAGATGATTCACAATTACGTCAATGAGCATTGGTTTCTGTTAAAAGTGACTTGTAATTTTGTAAAACATCACATGTTACTACATCTAAATTTGGTTTCTTTTTAAACAAAAGTTCTTTCAAGCCAACAGTTTTTTTGACCGTAAGTGCTCCTATTTTAAGAATAACACCATCATCATAAACACGGGTCTTGCCTAGTAACAGTTTACCCCGCTCATTTCTGATTCCATACGGAACATCTTCCATTACGTCAGACGATGTTGACCATGATAGTGATTGATTTTTAAGACTCGGCGATGACTGTAGAGATTTAAATGATCCCTCGCTTATATTGTGATCTTCAGATGGTGACACAACAAGGGTTTTGTTGTAGTCCTTGTATTGCTCTTGTTTTTCATCTTCATCTTCACTATTAGATTCATTGTTATCTTCATCAGAGGTAAATAATGACTGATCCTCATCTTCAAAGGAATGGTTATTGTGAATTTTATTTTTTTTCAACACTGGTTCATCAAAATGCTCTTCCTCATGAGGAGTAACATTTTTTTGTTTGTCTATATAGTTAGTGGATCAACAATAGGTTTCAGTAGAGTTTCTTATGTTTTATTGTTTTTTTTTTCACATCTTTTATCAATCATAGAATAATCATAGAATGAGCTGTAACAATAACGTTCTCGTATTTTAAATCAATAATTATCTAGTCTAGAGCTGTTGGAACGAGATAAGAATACAGTATGTATTCAACATAGTAAAACTTTACTCTATAATCATGGGGACTGTTCATTTGCTGAATAATGCACCTCGTTCTGAAGATGACATTGTACTTTCTCGCTCTCTTGAAGTGAGATTGCAGCCCCTGCTGCAATCGAACGAAAGAAAGAGCGAGAAAGTACAATATCATCCTACTCTGAGCAAAACTAAAAAAGATAATAAATAGGCTGGACACCGATTAGAATAATCAAAAATAATCTAATAAAAAAAATTGTTGTATTTAAAAAAATTACAATATAAAAAAAAAGTTATTTGTTTTTGTCGACGAAGAACGTCCCTTCCTCGACGAAGTCCCTGCGGGCACGTTTGATGAACTGGCGCAGTAGCTCCAATTCATCAGCCTCGGAGTCAGCTGGTACTTCAACGACAAGACTGAGTGTTGCCAACGATCTTTGGGTTCCACGCACTTTATGTCGCTGCAATTGTACAGCCGCAGCTCTACAAATAGGTCGCCCGTCAGCGAGGCAGTGCGGCGCAGACACCCGTCGGCCACGCGACGCGTCAGCACGGACTGGAGAGGGTTGACTGGCTTGCGCGTGCGGCTGGCTTTGATCTCCTCAGCCTCGTCGTCGAAGTCTAGTTTCCACCCGGCAGGTCTTCCTCGTTTAAGAGCAGGCTTCTTCACCGTTTTATTTGTGCTGAAATCAAGAAATGGACCTTGGTTAAAAATAAATAATAAATATCAGACAAAATCACATACCTATATTTATCTGATTCTGTGATACGCAGCTTCAGGGTGTAAGGTAAATGAAGGTAATATAAATGTATCTATTTAATGTTAGGGAAACACACAGTACATCTAGAGTTTACATTACAATTTAAGTTAAGTTTCCACTTATTCAAATAAACATAAATTAATTATAAATAATATATGACTATCCATGAAATGTTAATAAATAAACAAAAATATTGAAATAAACAGAAACACTTATTACATAAATATAAATTATGAGTTGAGATCGAACCCATGACTCAGGATAACCAATAGTAAACTGTTAAAACTTACGGTAAATTCGATTCCTCGTCGTCCGACTCGTACACCGACTTCTTTATCACTTTTCTTGGTCGTGGGTCTCTCGTCGCGGATTTGTAATTTTAGATGAAATATTAACACATTAAACTCTAAGCTGAAAGGCAATTGTAATACAACATAAAAACCATTGTAAAAACTCACTTTTTATTCGAGCTCTCCTCGTCCGATTCATATAACTGTTCTTTGGTCAGGTTTCGTGATCGTTGGCTTGGTCTATAGAAAACAGAAAGATATGTTTTGAACACTCATAATCATATATTAACATTGTAAGAGTAATAATTGAGTAATCCAAAGCAATCGTTAATACCCGCATGGGATAAGCAAGTCACTGTATTAACTGTTTAGGTTAGAAAGAAACAGGGTTAGAAAGAAACAGGGGCTACCGATGGAGCGAAGGATACATTGACTATAAGGAATTTAAAAGACTCAATTAACCTTACCTCAGGGAACGCAATATCTTAGTGAAAGGAGAAGAAAAAGTTAAATGGGTGCGTGAGTTATGTGACCATGAAAATGTGTTGGATATAAGTGATACAGGTATACCTAATCTAGAAACTTTGAATAAACTTTACTGTAAAGATATGTTTGCATACAATTGTTATAATCACAAAAAATATTGTGCATTGAAAAATGTTTTGTGTATTAAAAAATGGTGTTTAGAAAATAATGTAACTTTTTAAGATATTATTTATAAATATTTTCCCATCCCAAGAAAATCTTTCATTTTTTTTTCTCAAAATTAAATGAAAAGGTATTGTAACGACATACTTCAGAAGCAGGGAAATAACGAAGGTTAATATAATAATAATTAAGTAAAATAGAGGAACAGTTATTAAATTAACACTTAATATTTGTCAACAATTGTATACAGATATTAGGATTCGCCTAAAATATTTGCACGCATTTTATAAATTAATATTTGTATAATTCTTAATTTAATGAGCTAGCCGGAAAACTAAGCCGATAGGCGGGAAATGTATACTTTAGTATACTTTTAAAATAGCAGTTGGCGGGGAACGGAAGTTGCATCAATAATTCTAAATTTAATAAATTGATGGCCGCAAGGCCGGATGTGTATGTGTATGTGATATTATTAGTATGATTTTAAAAATAAAAATTAGCGGGAAACGGAAGTTTCCGTAAAATTTATATTTAATAAATTACTGGCCGAAAGCCCGGAAGTGTATGTTCTTAGAATGATGTTAAATAAGAGCTGGCGCCAAACGAAAATCGTAGCGATAATTCCAAATTAAATAAATAAATGGCCAAAAGGCCGGAAGTGTACCTCTAAGAGTGATTTTAAAAAAAACTAAGCTTATAAAATCTTCTCAAATAATTTTAAGTACTCACAATAATTTTAAACTAACATAAATAATTACGTTACTATTATTAATATATCTATATATTATGTATAGCTAGATCTAAGTATAGCTTTATGGATGAGCTGGAAGCGGAAGCTGTAACAGTATGTAATAAAAGACCAGTTTTATTTACATTTGCAAATCGTGTATTAACAAATTCAGTAAAACTAATTTAACATTAAATTATTAATTTAACATCACAATATGTCACCACAAATTTTTTTGAAATTTTCTTAACTAAACCTTCGGTGATGTCCACAATTTCGTCAACAGGGTCCTTAACAATGTACTGAGCACTAAGCACTACGCTCTCTTCATCTTCCTCTAATGAATTTTTCGACGGAGGATCTTTTGACAATTCCAATATTTTTATTTGAATCATCTTAAACCCTCGACTTTCCTTACTTATAACGAACGACTTTGCAGAAATATTCGTTTTTTTTTGGTTGGTTCCTTATCAGCTCTTCATAATTTTGAGTGAAGTTTTCTAACGGATCTTGTGTGTATTGACTGAATATGATATCTGGCGAATCATCCATATCCTGAAATGAATAAGGTCCATTTTAGTACGTAATACAATTTAATAAATTAACATTGACATATTCTTTAAATAAATAACTTATT
>JADPWL010003090.1:0-40001 GCA_019059595.1 Marasmia exigua
TCAGACCCGCCAATTTGCGACTGCGTGCAATTAGGCGACGAGGACCTAATTTGAGCGGTCCACGCGGTTGAGACGACTCACCTATCTTCCGCTATTTTGATTTAATCTAAGATCAGCCTATATACTGTCCCATTGCAGGGAAAAGGCCTGTCCCTGGGGAATGCGCCTTATGCATGTATACTTACATATTATGTCGGGCTCTCCTCTGGAGGAGGTTTCTCCTAACGAGAGGGTATACCGACAAAACCCCAGGTTTTCCCTCATCGCCCTTATGTGGGGTGGAGTGGAGTCATGGTTTCAAAAGGGCCAGGCACCATGACCCTCCCCAGATGGTGCCCGGCTGCACAGCGGACCAGGCGGTTTCTCCCCCAGCTAGGCCGAGAGGTAGGGACAGCCGGAAAAACTGAGCCGTCCCTACCAGGGGGCTAAGGCCTCCATTATAGGAATCAAGTTGATACCCGGGTTGAGCAAAAAGTATGTTTCGAATTTTTCGAAAATTGCTCGGGTTTATGATCACCAATCCGCATTAGGCAAACGTAGTTACAAGCCTAATCTATATAGATGTCGCAGAGAGATAGATGAAGCCGTTATATATTTATATCCCTAGGGATATAATTATGTACCGTAACATAGCTATACGAAAGCGATTCATTACTATCTCCCTAGGAATATAGTTATAAAACGGCCCAAGTTTAGTGATATAGTTATATTACTTAGATAAAGTTTAGTGAATTCACTTAAGACCTCTTCTAAGGTCCAGTGGCGCCACAAATAGATTTTTACTGATTGTAATAAAATTAAAACAATGCTTAAATGAAAAATTTATCAAGACATTTAAAATAAAAAAGGATTTGTGATTGTTTGCACACGTGATTCATGTCGTCCCGTGGGATACCCATGCTCCGGCATGAACGGGCCGGCTCAACCGGAGTGATACCACGGCCACACGGAAAACCGGCGTGAATCAGCACTGTGCTGGGTGTCGCTGCGTGACACCCAGCCGAAATTGTTTAAAATAGTTCATTTTAAACAACTTCGGGGTTACAAAACACTTATACTATTTATTAAATAACCATGCAAAAATGTTCGGTCCAACGGCACTTTTGGCGTGAATCAATTTTTCGTTTCGTACAAAAACGGACCCAACATTTGTGCATGGTTATTTAATAAATAGTATAAGTGTTTGCCGAGAGGTTGTTTAAAATAGATCCTGTTTAGTACAATTTAAATCGTTTGGTGTCGCTAGTTAGGCTGAAGTCTCTCGGGTTTATATTCACGCGCTGGCGTGTGCAAACAGTCTAGAAACCATTGAATTATTCCCGTTCTATCCCAGACTCAACTGGGAACGGGTTAGATCGGATATTGCCGCGCACTTCCGCCGCCGCCGGAAGTAGTCTTAGTTGCACGGAAGCGCTGCCAACCGTGGTAATTAACGACTTCCGGTTCGTCAAAATCGTAAGGACATTAGCTTGGAGCCAGAACGGTTGGATGGTATTAAGTGGTAGATCTATGGTGCAAAGGGTATAAGCGATTGATTAGGTAGGCTAGGCTATCGTACCTTTTACTCTGTGAATCACAGTGCAGGAATAACCAGGTCGGGCCGGCCCAGTCATGCCGAAGTATGCCTTTCCACGCGGTCTCAAGACTTCTCCTTTCAAATCATGATAAAAACAAGCAATTAGCCTCCAACTTAATTTAAAAAGCAATTTAAACGCCATTTTATAACGCAACATTAAATCAAACTCATTAGTTATAATAACGTTAATAACGAGTTAATTCGACAGGGGGCGCCAAATTTGATAATGCACTAAGCCCTTAAGATGTTTTTGAGTACAGCCCACTCCAGCACTTAGCCTTAACTTGGTGACAGGTCGCCTTAATAGAGTTACCGCCAATTCGACGCCATTTTGCAAAATGCTGTCACCGCGATGGCGGGAAAGTTACGATGATTTATTTAAGGTTAGGCAGATTAGAAGAGTTTAATAAACATAACTTTTAACTAAGTAAGTATACAAAGTATAAGTCGATAATGGAAGTTGGTATACAGGGTGTGTGAAGAAAAACCTTCTTCAATACGGCCATACTTAGATAAATAATATTGATTAGACATTTAAGAAAAATTTAAACAATAATTGGTCGCTTGAATTTGTGGATACGTAAAGTACCCCAAGAGTGTACATGTCTATGGATACAATGGTCAAAGGAATGTAATGGATTATAAACTATTTTGCTATGTGTAAAGCCATATAACAATAAATACTAAATTACACGAAGGACCTCCCACTCAACCGTTTTAAAACGACATTGCGTAAATGGCTGTTGGAAAAAACATTTTACTCCGTAGAGGAATTCCTAATATATAAAGAAAGAACTATTATTATATAATTGATGCGAGATTTAATTTAATACCAATCTATTGACTTATTATTGATACTATTTTTTGTTTTATATCATTATTTAAATTAATAATTTTTCTCAAGGGTTTTATACAATTGTACATTTATAAAGAAATATTTGCATGCTGTTTGACACGGCTGAATAGGTCCTAAGCACTAACAATAGGTACCTATATTAATACCACATTTACGAATCTCTGAGGATAATGATGACTATGTATGTATCTAAACTAGGTACATAATATTTTTAATTCCTCTGTTGTTTGATATCCTTAACAATGTACTTCAGCCACCTTGGCTTTGACGGCCCGTTTGGATCAGTGGTAGTGAACGCTGTCTCTGGTGCAAGGGTTGCGGGTTCGACCACCACACATTACTACCATTTGTGTACATAAACATGTCTGTTTGTATTGGTTTAGGTATTTACTATGTATTATAAGTATATATTTACAAACGAAAAGTATTACATGTATATTATTTGTAATTCCGCTGTTGGTTCTCATATCCGTAACACAGGTGCTTGCGTAACTTATCTCGGAGTCAGATCAATCTATGTGATGTTGTGAAATATTTATTTAGTACAGAATTATGCCTCATTAAATAAAATACATTTGATAAAATAAAATAAAAAGAAATAAACTCCATAGCATCAGCACAGAATAATATTGCAATAGCGCCATCTATTAGATAGTTCCCATAAGAAGTTACTCAACTCAAGTGGTGACAGCGTTGCTATGGACAACGCTGTCACCAACATAAACACTGACCGGAAAGCCAAAAATATTTTTTTATCTAAAAGAAAATGAGTAAATCTAAATCCGGAATAGTATGGGAGGACAAAGAGGTGTTATTCGACTTACCTTTCGCGTGAGTACCATAGAGTAAAGTTATCATACTTGGTTTAGTAGGTACCTTAGTAATTCAGTTCCTCCTTAACACAGGTCGCTCCTAAAAAGGTACCTGAATAAAATAATTCAGAATTACATTACATTACTGACTTTTGGACTCCTCGGCTTTTTTATGTGACATGTGGCAGATGAATAGTAGCAATAGTAGCGAGGGTTACCCGAGGCCCAATACGGGGCAAAAGGGGCAGCTTATAGGTCGGTAGCGCACTGCGACTCCACTGCTGTCTCGGGTGTCCATGAGCGGCGGCAATCGTTTACCATCAGGTGATCCGTCTGCTCGTCTGCTACCTATCACAAAAAAAAAATAGGCAACCACAACACCAGTGGCGTCAGCGTCATTTCCTTCCTCCCGAATCGGATTTCCGGTACTCACACTCACGCGTAAAACTAAGCACGGGCGCTTCACACCGGTTTTCTGTTAGGCTGTGGTATCAACCCTGTCCAGCCGGCCCATTCATGCCAAAGTGTAGCTATTCTATTGCGGTACCTTCTGATTTTTCGGATGCCTCTTCAGTCTTGAAGGTTGGCCGCCAGTTTCTTGAACTTCTCCTTATCTTTTGCGAGACGGAAAAGATATAGATTTCGGTACCAGTACACTTTAACCATTTCAGGTATCTAAAACTGAGGCCTGGTGAGAAGATATTTGACAGAATCGAGCCCATTGAAGACACGAAAGGGAACAGCGGAAGCAAAGGCCGGATGGTTGTCACCAACCTTAGGATTATCTGGCATTCCTTGTCTTCTCCAAGGATCAATCTATGTAAGAAAATCTAGTCGCCTACCCTCACTTCGTTTCGGAACATAATTTTGCTTTTAGTTCCAAATATTACCAATAGATGGCGTTGGGTGTCGATTACATCGCACTAGTATAACGCCTTCTTGGTTTACCTATCAAGACTTGTCGTTATCAGTAATTATTTACCTCTTCATAAATAGTATAAATACCTATTTGAAAGACTATTATTTATATTATTTAAGTAGGGAACCTGCCTCTCACTCGACGGATGGATTCGATTCGATTTGCCGGGTACGAGTAGCCAAAAACTAGCTAAAGTGGCGAACTTTTTGTGAGGCCTAAATCCAGAAATGGACATTGGCTAATCGTGTGATTGTTCCTTCCAGCCGTAGGCCTCAACTGTATCATATCTACCAACACAAAGGTGGTGAACTCGGGGCTTCGCGGTACGACACAGGCTCTATACGTCCTGGCCGCCTACAAGACCAACCGATACGAGTTCATATTCACAAACTTATCGCCTAACTGTGTGAGACACTATACTTCTGTCGCGGGAGTGCATAAGTAAGTATACCTTAATAAAAAAAACCGGCCAAGTGCGAGTCGGGCTCGCGCACAAAGGGTTCCGTAGCAGCAAAGTCCAAAATTACAGTTAAATCAACCTATCTCAAAAACTATAAGAGATACTTTGATCAAACCAAAAATCGTTGAAAGAGTTAATTAGCATGCATCACCTCTATTTTTTTTAGAATTTTATACCCCGTAGTTATAAAAATAGAGGGGGGGGGGGACATACTTTTTACGACTTTGAGAGCTGATATCTCAAAAACCGTTCACTTTAAGAAAAATGTTTTTTAGAAAACTTTATATCATTTTAAAAGACCTTTCCATTGATACCCCACACGGGTATGTACATCGAAAAAAAAAATTTCATCCCTCAGTTACATGTATGGGGGGCCCCACCCCCAATTCTTTTTTTTACTATTTAGTGTCATATTTTTGTAGCGGTTCATACAACACATATTCCCATCAAATTTCATCACTGTAGTACTTATAGTTTCCGAGTAAATCGGCTGTGACAGACGGACAGACGGACAGACGGACATGACGAAACTATAAGGGTTCCGTTTTTGCCATTTTGGCTACGGAACCCTAAAAACTCCCTCACTTTAATCCCGTATTCGCACAAATACTTAAGAGAATAATTCAATAATAACTACGGTGTAGGTATTCCTCCCTAAATTAAATAGAAATACGCTGCGCCTTAAGAACGATCAAAAATTAAATTGTCATTAATAATTTTGTTTCCTTTATTTTGTCAAAAAACTAAAGAGTTTTTAATTAAATACAGTAAAAAAAATGTTTATATCATAAGAAATAAAAAGGATAAAATATACACCTGGCCGTTTACCCCGAAAATATCAGAAGACGCCATTTACGAGACAAAATGACATTAAATGTTTTCTCTGACTTTAAGGCTTGGATTTTTTTTCCGTGATGATGCCACCAGTTCAGTCCTTAACAGAAGTCCAAAGAGTTTGACATTCGATCAACTTTTTCGGAATGTTTGCAGCATATTACCTATTATAGGTAGTTTAGCATAGATCCTCGCCACGAAAGAAGTCCCACGGAAAAACTGGGTACTAAAATGTTATATTTCTTGTGTATATGAATATAAAGCTCAAATTGGAATGTTGATAGCTACTCAAGCGTGCTTTTCAAGGGACCTCTTTGGTGGCGCGGGATCTAGGTAATAACAGAAAATACGTGTATTTTATATTAATTTACAGAGCCTATGGTGGATCAAGATTGTATAGAGACCTTAAACTTAGAGCAGCGATCATACACAACAAACAACTGAGGATGCTACCGAATGAACAGGTTTTGTTTACATTACCTACTAACGTAGATATGCTAACTTAGGTACTACACTAAGTTCAAAGTTCTAAGGGCAAACGCAGCAGGCGGCTGTCGCTTGGTTATAGTCACGCGCTGATCTCGATGTTCAGCGATAATAGTTTTTTTCAATAACGTTCCGATTTACGATTTTAAACTTTCGACACACGCGACTACTTAGGTATTAAAACAAATAGGCTAGGTAGGTAAGTTTTTAATAAGCAAAATCAAAATAAAATAAAATCAAATAATTCTTTATTTGCACAGGCTTGTACACAGCACTTACAAATCGTCATACATTTGAATGATTTAAGACTATTTATAAGTACTTATGTAATAATTTACATGTTAATACATATACATGTTGATACATAAAATGTATTTAAAAAAAGTAAATAAACATAATGCGATTCTACCACCGGCTCGGAAAGTTGTTTCTGGTCGAGAAGATCCGGCAAGACACTCGCCAGTTACTCTTTTTAATCGCCAACTTTTTATACAATGATCTATTATCCTCATACCAAGTCATACAGTCTAATGCAACACAAAATAGAATGAAGCAAATTAAAAGCTAAATATGAGGTAAATCGATACCGAAGCAATACCTAAGTGCTTGAAGTTTCGACCGCGTGATAATCGGCCTACGGTTTTTTGGCACGGGGCGAAAGTCGAAACTACAGCTGTTTTGACATTTTCGCATAGAAGACACTTTTTACAAAGGCCACAAAAGTGCCCTCGGATTCTGACATGGAACTAAAAAAAGCGCGTCTTAAACGGAATGTGCCATTTTCGGGAAAAACGACAGCAAAGTGTGAAAAAGATCCAACCGGCCCTGATGCAGCTTTAACGTATCTCTATACGGGTGCGGTAGAGAAAGAACGTCGCTCAGTACGTCACCCCAGTACTAACATCTTGGCGCGGTTTTTCAACTATGGCTTTCTATGAGGGATGCACGTCTATGGATTCTGATCGTAGTCCACTGTACGTACAGCCACACATCAAAGTGTACAAAAGTGTCAATTTTCTTCAGTAGAATCTCACCTTAATGTGAAACACGTTCGGTTCAATATCAAGGGAATGAGGCAAGGAGGAATTTTGACAGATTGTAGTCACCAGGTGTGTGTCTGTACAACGGCCGTGGTCACGAAGCGACATGTGCTACGCTCAGCTTGTAGGTTCTCGGATGTTGCAGATCTGCCTCCACGAACACAGCATCTGGAACCTGTCGTCGGACTCCGGTAACCTGGGCACGCTGGTGGTGACGAACGTGCGGGTGGTGTGGTTCGCCGACGTCAACGACGCCTTCAACGTGTCTATGCCGTACATCACCATTGAGAGTGTAAGTCATATCATCCTCCAGCTAAGATGATGTAGCTTTTGTCCTAGTTGCTTCCCAAGCTGTCGCTCCGGAACCCGGGGTCTGTTTTCCTGCTTCTACTCTTCCACTTCGCGCGATCTTGTGCATCTATTCTGGTCAATTAGATAGATAAGATAGATAAATCATTTATTTGTAACAACATAGACACACATACATGCAATGGCTTAAAAATAAACAATTTTAAAGAAAGTACAAAAGAAGAAAAAAAACACATCCATTAACACACATAAATTGCGCTTCTTCGGCATGTGTGTCACAGCGGCATCGCTGTGACACACATGCCGAAGATTTGCATAAATGGGAAATAGCTCAGCAATTTTGTTTGCCGAGGGCAAACTGCTGATTTTCAGCTATTCCTTACCGACGAAAATAAACGCGCAGCAAACAGTGAATGAAATTGACATATAATTACATGACAGACATACGTACATACTGATAGATAGATAAACTATTTATTAAATACACTTGCACTAATTATACTAAGATAAGATATTTATATACAATTATTAAATCGAATTAACCACATGCCTATAATTTAGATGCGGATAAACTACACGGGGACAGGGAACACCGGAAAACCGACACCTAGGCGACGACCAAAGCGTACTCCTAATCTTTGGCATTCCAAGAGGGCAGATTTAAGTTGCTTTTAATGGTGGTCTTTGATTTACTTAATCTGATTGGCGGGGGTATATTATTCCAACACCTGGTCGCCTGGTAGCGGAAACTCCCAGTAAATCCTACTGTTCTGTGAGGGTGACTCTCCAAAGGTGCCCGGATTGACCTAACCAATTGATTGGCACGCATGTCATCCCTTACTATGTCGGGGTCGAGCCACACCTTTTTATGCCTACCCCTTCTGCCGGGACCGTTAGCTCGTCCGTACATCAGTTCCATGCGAAAGTTTCTCACGCTATCTTTCCGGGTGACTCCACACAATCATCGAAGCATGTTCATCTCCGTGACATGCAACTCCTGCTTGTGTCGCTTCAGTGCCTTGAACGTCTCCATGCCATACCATTGAGAGTGTATGAGAATAGAATCCCATAAAGCGGGATGATCTTCGGCCAAAGCAGATGCTACTGACTCGGGGACCCTGGTGTACCTACCAAACTTCTCATTCTCATGTCAGTGTGTGTTTTCCGGCTGCGTACAAAGCTAGTTGCTTTGGATAATATGTCTGGTAATCACAATGAAGCGACTGGCTGTCTAATCTTCGCAACCAGGGGAACCAACCAACTGCATCATGGTTACACGTTCAGAATCATTAGATGATAATATTATGTACCTATTTTGACATTCATAATAGGTATTTGTTCTGTATGGACCTAAATTGAATAAAGATAAGAATAGAATAGAAACATTTTATTGACCATCACAATAAATAATTTAACAATGAACATTCATTAGTAAACATAGGTAAGGTAACATTGACACATTAAACTACAGACAAAGGTGAGTACGAGAACAGAAAATACACAGTTAAATAATGAAAATATTCTAAATAAGTAGGCGCGTGTGAAGTGTGAGGTCAATCAGGTCCTGGCCTCAGCATGGTGCTGCCACGACAGAAATGCCGCGGCAGCGCTGGTATTTTGGCAGGACCTGTTGTGAGTGACGACCGTGTTAATGTATAACCATAAATAAATAAATACTAATGTACATAAATAAATGATAATGTGAGATAGAATTACTAGATAGAACGGAAGATTATAACTTATTTATAAAAGCGACAGTGGCGCCATCGATTGTAATGTTGACACGTTGACGAAATGATTAAAAAAAAAACAATTAGGATAAGATTTTTATTATCCATAATTTTAACAGTCAATTTGAAATCAGCAAACAAACTTTGTAATCATCATACTATGTTAATTAAACAATTTCGGGATTACAACCTCTCGGCAAACACTTATACTATTTATTAAATAACCACGCATAAATGTTGGGTCCGTTTTTGTACGCGAAAAATTGATTCACGCTAAAAGTGGCCACTTTTGGTGGTAGTCAATTTTTCGCGTACGCGTTGGACCTAACATTTGTGCGTGGTTATTTAAATCATAATCATAATCGTTTATTGCATGTTAAGTGACCAATGCATTTTTTCCCCTTGATTCTTGAAACATGTTATAGTTAAGAGCCTTTTGTATCTCACAGGTCTCCATCCGTGATTCAAAGTTCGGAGAAGCCCTGGTATTCGTGGTCCGGCCTACATCAGGAGGCTACGTGTTAGGCTTCAGGGCTGACCCTCGGGAGAGGCTGCGCCCCCTCCTGAGTGAGCTACAGGCCCTGCACCAGGCGTATACTGAGAAACCGATATTTGGATTAGAGATGACCTGGGGGAACGAGGTTTGATCATCAAACTTTTTTTTATGCAATAGGTGGCACACGAGCAGACGGATCACCTGATGGTAAGCAATTGCCGCCGCCCATGAACACTCGCGACACCAGTGGAGTCACAAGCGCGCTGCCAACCTTTAACACTAAGCAGTGAAACACAGCATAGTGATGCTTCACGCCGGTTTTCTGTGAGGCCGTGGTATCACTCCAGTCGAGCCGGCCCATCCATGCCGAAGCGTGACTCTCCCACGGTCTATAATTTGCCACTTACCTTGTCGTAGCATAACTCCGTAAGTTCCTCAAATACTCTTTCATAGAGTATGTAAGGTAATCATCATTAATTGTAACAAGATACCTAATCATCTTGACGCATTATTATTATAATAAAACAAATACCATTCTTGTTTTGCATTTTGCGAGTGTCAAAAACCAAAAAGTTCTTAATAATTTATATACAGTCATTCATTCATTATCCTGTTCTCTACTCAAAGCTTATACCTTTATGCTAAATAACTTTGCTGTAAACATTTAAAAAAATCGAATTGAGTGTCGAACTCTTTGGTCTTCAGTTAAGGATTAAACTGGCTGCACAGCCACAAAAAAAGAACTAAAACAACCCTTTATGTCAGAGGAAAAATTTAAATGTCATAATGTATTTTTTATTCATAGTACCTAGTTATTGATATTTTTTTTTTTGTTTTAGTTGGCTAAACCTACAACAAACGAGATAGAAGAGTTAGAAGAAATTGGGGAACCTCGTGGAGAAATGGGGCCAAACCTCTACCTCGCTTCGCAGCTGGCTAGTAAAGGAGAGGCTGAGGCGCTGCCGGTGTACAGCCCGTATTTGGGCCTGGCTATTGAGCCTTTAAAAGAGGGGTTTACTTTGAAAAGTCTATTTGAGGTTCAAACTACGTCATAAAATATAATAAAATCATGAGGCAACTTTTTTGTATTTTTGCTGTTATCATCCTCACTAAAGTACCTAATCGCATAGAGTTAAGACCAGACTCTACTCAACGGGACCCTTTGAATAGGGAAAGGGACCAGACTATTATTATATCTGCTCACTCACGGCCACCGCAAGAAATATTTTGCACGGCCTGTACCATAGATCGATTTCAAAAACACATTCACAAATATTCCCAAATTTCCCATGCATGCAAAACCCACATTTAGTAAGTATTTATTATATGGCGAGTAAATAAACAATCATCATCTCTTGCAGTCCACAGGCCTCTCCAAGAAATGAGTAAAACTACTACCTAGAGAAACGTGATTGTACTATTTATTCTATGTTGTTTATCAACATTATGTTTGCCAAGCGCTTATCAAGCGAGTTTGTGTAAGTAAGTGGCATCACTCCGGATTGGCGTTTGCAAGAGTATTAATACCCATGAATTATACCTTACTCTATGGAGTTTGTCAAACACTGACAAAATATTAAACACTCATTTACACGTTCGTTTATATTGTATGTGTTGCGGCGGTATTAGGTACTTGAGGTTTAAAAGGGTTAATCTAATATAATTTGTCAAGCTAAGGCCAATGCTATAAACAAATTTAAAAAAACAACTCGACAAGTTCGAACTTGTTTTCAAAATGTCACTTTGACAGTTGTTTTACTAATAAAACAGCTGCGCATTTTTAGCTTTATTTAAGTTCAATTTAATTGAAAATTTATTTATTTACTCGCAATTGTGAAGTTTAGTTTGTAAAATTCATCATGACAAAATTCTACTGACAAGATACATCAAAGTGTTAACAAAATTATGCAGTTAGTGTAAACAAAGTTCATCTGATATTTTCATTTCACATTTTTACCTATTTTCCTAGGTAAAAACAGCGGTAGAAGATCTATCAGCAGAAAAGAAGCGTCATAAAATTGAGGTTATAATGATTATAAATTCTTTTGTTTTTATATGTATCAAGAACTTGCTTTAGATTTGTGTTGTCTTGTCACCTTGTTGTTGTAATTTGTAAATTACTTTACCTATATTATCACCTCTATTATCTATATATTGTAGATACGTCTTGTTGTTATTTAAGTGGTTGTTAGTGTCATAGTTACCATTTCTTACAAGTACATTAATTTGTTTCTGAAACTTAATGTTTAACAGAAATGTTGTTAGTTTTACTAACTTTTTAGTTGCTTGTTTGGTTTTGCAGTAATCCTGGTATTGGTAGATTAGATTTGGCCATTATGAATAAAGAAAACAATAGAAGTGCAGCAGGACTGGTAAGTTCAATAAATTTAATTTAAATAAATAATTTACAATCAACATCTCACAATAAATGCTGTAATACTCAAGTAATAAAGGCATATGTATTTTTTGTGTAGGATTTGAAAATATCTCTTAAACATTTTTAACCTATCTTAAAAAAAATCAGCAGAATCATAATGATGCATTATGATTCTGCAGATTTTTTTTTATCCAATTCGTCCAGTTTAATTTTAATATCCTTTTACGATTTATTCTCTACATCCTATTACAGCGACGCTCAGCAATCGCTGAAAGGATCCGACTTCGAGAAGAATGGTCCGAACTGAAGGGCACTCCTGACCTACCGTTAACGTCTCAGAACCGACAACACCATCACCCCAGGGCATTGGCGAAGAAGCCACAACCAAGCAGAAGTAATGTTAATAAGAGAACAGTAGGACCAGGTTCTGGGACAAAGAGAAATGTTGTTACCGTTAATGTGAGTTTATTGACAAGGTCTTTGCATAAAATTAGTTCAGTAGTAAAACATAAATTGAGCATAAGTACAGTGGCAGACACATCAAGCTATACAAAACTGTCAAATTTCTTCATTCGATTATAAACCTTATATTGTTACACATTGAGTTCGAAATCGAATGAGAAAATTTGACAGTTTTGTATAGCTTGACCTGTCCGCCACTGTACATGTACAGCACAAAATATGAGGCAAGCAAAGTAAAACACATTTGACAAGTAGGTAAGTAACCAAATTAATTAAGTAAAAATAATACAATACTAATAAAGCAATCAAATACCTCGATAAAATTTAGGACTTTAATAGAGCAAGTCTAATCTCTTTATTGTAAGCACAAATCGAATGTCTGAACATGTCTATATCGCCAAATTTTGCATTATAATTTTCATTTGAGCTGGTCAAAATAGTATTTTGTGCATAATTTCTTTTACAAATAGGTAAATAAAACAAATCACGTTTTCTAGCACTTGTCCGAGGGCATTTAAATACTTACTTTTACTTATACTTGTAAATACTTACGCACATTATTAATTTCGCATTTAGGCTCAATCTTTTCAATCATCCTACTTTAAAACTATTATAATTTGTTAATGAGCTCATCTGACCATCATTTTGTCTTCACACAACAATGTAATATGTAATAATAAATACGTGAGTTAAGGTACTGGAGGCCCAATCCAGGTGAAAGTGCCACTTGTGGCACCCCGCGACACCAGTACTCCACTGGCACATGGGCAGCAGCAATCGCTTACCATCAGGTGATCCGTTTGCTCGTCTGGCAACTATCACATAAAAAGATGTTTGTTCTTACCAACATTCAAAACAATAATTTTGTTGCAATTTAAAAAATAGTCAGTTTAGTCAAGTATTAAAAAGAAGCAGACGCTCTGTTGGTCTAATGGTTTAAGTACTGGACCATGATCTCGGGGTCCTAGGTTCAATTCCCGGGTCAAGCAAAAGATATGTTTCGAGTTCTTCAAACATCGCTCGGGCTTGTGATTACCAATCCGCATTAGGCAATCGTGGTGATTAAGCCTAATCCCATCATAGTAACGATGACTTGAATTCTATGATAGCCTTTGCCCAGTTTACAGTGGGGCAGCTTATAAGCTGATACTTAAGAAGAAACTCCTCAAATATTTTTACAGGTAGCAAAAAGTCTTCAAATGTCAAGCGAAGTGTTAGTAGGAGTAGTAGCGCTGGTCGAAGTGGGGGCGGAGCCCCGCGCTCTAGCGCTGCGGGCGGCGCTTGGTGCTCTTGGTGCCACCGTAGTGCCGAACTGGAGTCCTATTGTCACCCACGTGGTTTGGGCGCAAGGTAATGCCACCAAATGCCAGAGACAGTATTTCAATTTTGAAACTGATATATTTTATTTTATATACACAGTGTCCATAAATCATTGAATCAGTTCTTCATAAGACTATCTGTCGCACACCTGTGTTCACGCGCCTCTAGCATAAAAAAAGCCAAATTTTGACATTTGAAGGACAAGCCCTAAAAGAATTAAGCAAAATAGTTTTTTGGCCGGCACTTTCATATTTGGACCAAAATATATCCGTTTCTAATGCCCTGTTGGTCTAGTGGTTTTAGTACCGGTCGAAAAGTAAGTTTCGATTTTTTCGAACATGGCTGGGGTTTGTGATCACCACCAATCCGCATTTGGCAAGCGTGGTGATTAAGCCTAATCCCATCATAGTAGCAATAACTTGATTTCTATGATGGAGGCCTTTGCCCTGCAGTAGGACAGTTTATAGGATACTTTACTTTTATATCCATATCGTAAGTCCAAGGCTCTCCTTTGATCTTTGTTGATAGAGACACAAGGAACCTCAAATTTAAGTTCCGTGTTGGTCGCGGGACTTCTTCCGTGGCGAATTAAGGTGACACTAGCGACGCCAATCTATTTTAATATTTAGCTACAAAACCGGATCTATTTTAAACAATATCGGGGTTACAACCTCTGCAAACACTTATACAATTTTTAAATAAGCATGCACAAATGTTGGGTCCGTTTTTGTACGAGAAAAATTGATTCACGCCTAAAGTGGCCGCTTTTGACGTGAATAAATTTTTCGCGTACGCGTTTCCCTAGAGGTTGTAACCCTGATAATGTTTAAATAGATCCGGTTTTGTAGCTAAAAAATAAAATCGATGAAAAAATCGAACGAAAAGGTTGCCTGGAAGAGATCGCTCATAGTGATAAGGCCGCCTTCGTTGTACATATCCTGTAATATCTAGTTTTAAGTTTTCATACTTTTTTTTGAGTGCAATAAAAGTATATTCATTCATTCATTCATCGATTGTCGTCGCTAGTGTGCCCTACCCGTCACCTTAAAGAAGGAGTTTGTATCCAGGCGGATGTCGCGCCACCCGCGCCAAGGCCCGCGCGCTGGCGTCGCGCCTGGTGTCCCCGCTGTGGGTGGAGGCGTGCGCGGCGGCCAACAAGCGGCTGCCGGAGCAGGCCTTCCCCGCCGCTGCTCGGGCTTCGGACCTGCCCTCGCCGCGGACGCTGAGGCAGCTGCTGGTATGATGAACTAGACATTTTGTCAGCCTATCCCGATTATTGGATTTCATAGAATTTAAGAAAGAAACTGTTACCCAAAATTAATGTATTCCAATTAATATAGTTCGTGAGCGGAAAGCATAGCGATTTCTCTCAGAAAAACAAATATTATCCCTTTTGTTCCAAAACGTGGTTTAAAATAAGTAGTGGGATTGGATTAATACTTGAAATAATTGAAGAACTAGAATAAACATTATTACAAAACTAAGTTTAACGTTAGATAGTATATCAACTATAATACTAATGTTAAACCACCCGGATCCAGATCCAGGAACAGTTTAAAATGAGTACTAAAATAATACGTTAAATATTTCGATTCAGTGACAATGACAGTCCATCCATGTGACAGTTCATTCCGATTTACGGTAAGTTATTTAGAGAAATGAAATGAAAGAGAATAAGTCAAACTTCTTTTTTAGTTAATCCCAAAAATAGAAGCAATCCCTAATCATATTACTTGGATAACTTACTTAATACAATATTATAATTTATTGTTGCCTAAAAACCAATTCAAAAATATTTTTACTTCAGACAACAAAACAAGGTTATGTAAAACGAAACGTCATTGAACGAATGATTCGATCAATTTTGACACTATTCTGCGGTTCTAAGTGGTCTATGGTTAGTCGAGGATTTGTAATAAAAAATTAAGACCTAACGTTATTCCGTAATAATCATGAACTTGCTAGTTTAGGATTAAAGACGGTATCAGAGGTAGTTTTTTGTAATAAGAGGGAACGTGATACCTGGTGGACGAGCAGACGGATTGAAGCTATTGCCGCCGCCCATAGACACCTACCGAATCATCGGTGGAATCACAATCGAGCTGCCAAGCGAACCTTTACCCCATCTCCCTGAACTGGACCTCCGGCACCAGCGAAATACAGCGCAGGCGGTTTTCTGAGGGATCTCCCACGGGCTACTTAAAAATTTGAAGTCTGAAAGGTATAGTTTTAAAAACAGTCTCAATTTTAATTTCCTCTCATTCCAGAAAAGAGCTGAAATGGAGAACATAACTCTAGTAGACCTACTAGATGACAAAGACGATGACAAGGACAACAAAGCGCCCCGGCTGAGGATGTCGAGCGAGACAGAACATGACACGTCAGCTGAGACTGCAGACACGTCGCGGGACACATCACACGACACGACGCGTGACACTTCGGCGGATACGTCTCGGGATAAGACAGGCAAGTGTAAAAGAAACAATAGGAGCCCCGGCTGAGGATTTCGAGCGAGACAACATGATTCGTTAGCTGACAAGACGATCGACACGTTGGTAAATACGTCTTGAGGTAAATTGGTGAGTTTGTGCGCTACCACCGCTCAGTCAATAAAAAGTAAAGTAAAGCCTATGTACTGTCCCACTGCAGGGCAAAGGCCTCCATTTTCGTCCCCAATGGTCTTTTTTCAAATTTGAAAAGAGAAACTAATCGCTAGGAGCCAGGTCTGGACTGTAGGGTGGGTGGTTAATTTCTTCAAAATCCAGTCTCAGCGAGGGCACGCCTTGCAACTCGCGCAGTGTGGACGGGCGCGTTGTCTTGCAAAAACAGGACTCCTTTTGCCAGTTTGCCTCTCCGTTTCTCAACAACCTCTTGTCGTACCTTTATCAATAATGTGGCGTAGTAGTCTTCGCTCATTGTAGTATTTTAGAAAGGTAATCAATTCACAAAATACCTTCACAATCCCAAAAACCGCCGAGTGGTCCCCGGCAGAGTAGAATAGGCCAACCTCACTCTTACCGAGGTGTCGTAAAAGGCGACTAAGGTAAATCTGCTGGCATGATCATCAGCAACCAGAGAAGGAAAACTCTGCATTTATATCAAAACCCTCGCCAACCCGTCTGCCAAGCGTGGTGAGTATGGTAATTACCCCTCATGTGATTGAGGCTCGTGCCCCAGCAGTGGGGACTTAAATGGGCTGATGATGATGATCCCAAAAACAGTGGACATGAGCTTGGACGCCGACTTTTCCACTTTAAATTTCCGTGGCGGCTTTTCTCCCTTTTCTATCCACTGCATTGGCCCCTGCTTTGACTCCTGATCGTACTGTCGAATCCAGGTTTCATCCACAGTAATAAGGCGAGAAAAAATATCATCAGTGTAATGGCCACAGATGTCCAAAAACTCCTGCGAAGTTGTCACTCGGCGTTGCTTGACCAGCGGCGTCAGCATTTTCGGCTTCCATCTCGCGCACACCCTTTTCATATGCAGGTGATTGTGCAAAATGTTTCCGATTCATTTCTTGCTAATGCCTATGGCTTCAGCTATCTGCCACAACTTGATTCGCCGATCTTCCAGAACAAGTTTTTTTACTTTTTTGATGTTTTCTTCGGTAACGGCAGTGTTTGGGCGTCCCCTGGGATCATCTTTGAGCGGCTCCTTGCCTTGTTTGAACTCTCGTATCCAACGTTTAATAGTCGCAAATGATGGTGCAGACTCCCCATAAATTGCTGACATCTCTTCAAATATTTCCGTCGGCGGTTTGTTCTTCTATTTAAGAATTTTATGACAGCTCTGTACTCCAATTTCGTGCAAAGCAAGGATGGATCGGACATGGTGACGTTTACGGTTCAATTGCTCAAAGAGTAATGATGCTAATGACATGAAACTTCACATTTATTTTTCTTAGGATACCCGCAATTAGTGACATAAAGCGTGAGTAAGTAATAATACTTGAAGATACTTAGGCTCAAAACTTTTCAGCCGCCCCTCGTACATACTTATTATTGATAAAACCTCGAAAACATCAAACTATTATAGATATCTTTATTTCTAGACCTACAACAATAGGCTATTTTACAGTATGAAAAATAAAGATTTATACTATAAATCTTTATTTTATAGTCATCCGCGTAGTTTATAGCTTTAAAAAGGAATTAACAATAAAAAATATTCAATATTTTCACCAAAAAACCCAAAATAAAATTAATTTGTTTTGTGCTTGGAACCACGTGACTATAAACAGTTTTGATTGGCTTTCTTTACTGTGACGTCAGCCTTTTGTAAGCAAAACAAGTGACTGACTCGACTCCATTGTGTTCCATCTATGCGGGACGCTAATCATCGATCAAATTTATCGTGTGCTATCGAATTACCTACTTGTTTACAAAAGGTTGACGTCACTCGAATGATTCGACGCCATATTGTTTTTGACAGATATAGTCATGTGTAATGCAAATAAAATAAATAAAAAAAAATATATAATCCTTATTTTTAATAATGATTTTCTAAATGAAATGTTCATAATAAATGTAAATAAATATTATTTTTAGGGTTCCTATACACCAATATATAATATGAGAGGGTTTTTAAAAACAAGTCAAACAGCCTATTGTGTACCTAACGTCAATCTGTTAAGGAACTTCTAGCTGTATATTATTACATATTATTTTTCATACCAAAACGCAAAAATATTAACTAACAAAAGAAATATAATGGACGTTTCGCCATTGTCCTTTGGTCATAAATCAGATTTTTTGCTTGCGAGTGTAGATGTTTCACTATTTATAAATAATTATTACTCTTCTTTTCTCTTGGGTTTCTTCTAAATTCCGTTGCTCACAATACCTTAACATTTTCAGACATAGAATCGCGTGTGAACACGGCCCCTCGTCGGGCCTTACCCATCTCCATCAGCCCCGCTCCGCCCGCCAAGTCCAGGAGGAAGCTCTTCACGCAGAAAGAAGCTGAGGAGACGAAGACTAAGGCATCTGATGATGAATCAGGTAAGATTATGTGATGACCAGTGGACCAAATTTGTTTACTAAAATCCCCTAGAAACTAATTTAAAATCTTTGAATTGCATCAGCCCACGCGGAGTGTTTTCGACCTTCCGCCAGAATCCCACTAATAAAGTACAGGTGTACCACGTTTATAAGTTACATCGGCAAAAGTCGTCTACGCAGAAGAGCAAGTTAAATCCGATTGATTACGATTGCGCAAGCAGTTGAAATACAGGCTTTATTGCGTTACGTTAAGATTAAATACAATAAATCCAGAGAGGAATGCTATCTCTCTCTCTTAACAGCACTCGCACCGAACATGGCGTTGACGCCTCAACCAATAAGAAATTGTAATGGTTTTCGCGCGTAAATGGAGCGTTGTGATTGGTTAAGATTTTGCCGCAGTTATCAAAAATACGACTTCTGCGCAGGTACATTGGTGTAACTTATAAAATTGGTAAATCTGTTACAACCTACGAGATGATAATCAAATGTCATTATTGTTATGAATAGAAATTTAATGTGTTGTTGGTTTGATATATATACTTTGGTTTTTTTTTATGACATGAGCAGACGAAACACCTGATGGTAAGCGATTGCCGCCGCCCATGGGGTGTCCATGGGCGGCGGCAATCGCTTACCATCTCTTGAGATGACCAAGCCACCGAAAAAGGTGGGCCTTTGAGGGTGGACATTGTTTTATTTACGCCCAGTACACTTACACCAGTCCTTGTCTATCCAGAAACTCGGAGGGAGGGAGTAACGGGGCTCATGACTCCTTTGGAATTTTGTCTGTTTTTAATTATTAAACAAATTTATTATCTATTCAAAACAAAGATTATCATGACATCTTCCCTTGGAAAACTTAGCGATGATCACTTATTATCAGGTAATATGTTTGCTCGTCTGCCCCTATATCATAAAAAACCCACTGCCAGAAATAGTCACATTTTGAGTCCTGCTGATGTGGAAGTTGAACCCGGCCTCCCTCCCTCATTCAAGGACCCCATATCTAACCATAACTGCCTCCTAGGCGTTTAATTTCATTAAAATTCCATGGACACCCGCAACACCAGTGGAGTCACAAGTGAACTGCCAACCTTCAAACTCCCCTTTCCCCATCGGATTGGGTCTCCGGCGAAACACACTCACGCAGCGAAACAGCACAGTGCTGCTTCACGCCGGTTTTCTGTGAGGCCGTCGTATCTCTCCGGTCGAGCCGGTCTATTCATGCCGAAATCTCCCACGGTTCATAAAATGTTGTACATATTCCTACGTTAAGGTGACGGGTAGGGCACACTAGCGACGCCAATCGATTTTAATTTTTAGCTACTAAACCAAATCTATTTTAAACAATTTCGGGGTTAGAATCTTTCGGCAAACACTTATACTATTTATTAAATAACCATGCACAAATGTTGGGTCCGTTTTTGTACGCGAAAAATTGATTCACGTCGAAAGCGGCCACTTTTGGCGGTTATCCAAAATTCGAGTGCAAAAGCAGACCAAACAGTTAACTATAAGTATTAAATGAATAGTATAGGTGCTTTCCAGAGATTGTCACCCTGAAATTGTTTAGAATATAATAGAATAGAATAGTTTATTTGCTTTTGAACAGGGTTTACAAATAAGTAGATGGTAACAGTTATCATGATCGCCTATCCAGCCATTGACAAACAGCATGCAAATACAATTTACAAATGACAATGTCAACTTTACGAGTATCACATTTTGCTACGGTAACAAATTAATTAATTATATTTACAATTTGCTGATTTTCACTGTACTCAAGAAATTCTTGCACAGAGTAAAAAGTGCGTGCGACTAGCCACTTGTAAAGTGATGTCTTAAATTGGTTAAAGGGCAAATCTTTAATATGCTGATTAATTTTGTTGTAAATGGCTACACACATGCAAAAACAGTTCTTTTGGACACGAGCGCTATTTGGTTTAAAGTCAAGGACTAATCTATTACTGTTCCTAGTATTTCGTGTATATAGGTCTTTTGCTTGTTTAAAGTAGTCAGGATTTTTTTGAACAAATTTAGCAATTTCCAATACATATAAGCATGGTAACGGCAACAGATTCAAAGATCTGAAGAGAGGTTTACATGACGTATCAGGTTTTACGCCAAATATGGCCCGTACGCACTTTTTTTGGGCTATAAATGCTCTTTGCATCTCACAGCTATTTCCCCAGATGATCAGCCCGTATCGAAGCACGGTTTCTACATATGCAAAGTAAGCTGTGAGGGCTGTGGCCTTTGATGCAGTTTTTACTAACTTATATAAAACGAATGAAAATCTATTAATTTTATTACACACATAGTTTACATGATTTTTCCAATCTAATTTGTTATCTATTAATATACCTAAAAACCGTACATTATTTGCATGCTTGAGCATTTGTCCCTGATATTTTATATTAAGATTATGTGAATAATTGTTAAAATTTATATAGCATGTCTTGTCAATATTTGTTTTTAAATTATTACATTTTAACCAATTAACAATAGTCAATAATTTTTTATTAATGTCATACTCATGTTCCACTATGCCTTTTTTATTATTTGTTGATACGATTACTGATATATCATCAGCAAAAAGTATACTTTTATGTTCGATAAAGCACGGCAGGTCATTTATATAAACCAGAAATAGCAAATAATAAAATATATCCTGTTTAGTAGCTAAAAATTAAAATCGATTGGCGTCGCTAGTGTGCCCTACCCATCACCTTAATGAATCGAACGACCCAAATGTGTTTCACGTACATTATAGAAGCAGAAACAACCGCAGTACCCAAACGCAAAGCTCAAAAAGCCCCGCCGCGACCCACACAGCGCGAGCGCAAGGAACTCGTCCGAGCTGAACGTATAGCGCGACGCCTGGTGGCCGCCTGCCTGCCCACTCCCGTGCAGCCTGTCGCCAGGATGCAGCGGCCGAGGATAGTGAGTAGATATATCATCATCATCATCATCATCATATGGTTGAGTGAAATGATGGCTGACACATACGTCATACTTGTGAACAGGTGCCACTTTTGGGGACTGGTCCGCTTCGGTTTACCTCATATTTAGCTTTTAATTTGCTTCATTCTATTTTGTGTTGCATTAGACTGTATGACTTGGTATGAGGATAATAAACCATTGTAAAAAAAGTTGGCGATTAAAAAGAGTAACTGGCGAGTTTCTTGCCGGATCTTCTCGACCAGAAACAACTTTCCGAGCCGGTGGTAGAATCGCATTATGTTTATTTATTTCTTTAGTATATTTTATGTATCAACATATATATGTATTAACATGTAAATTATACATAAGTACTTATAAATAGTTTTAAGTCATTCAAATGTATGACGATTTGTAAGTGCTGTGTACAAGCCTATGCAAATAAAGAATTATTTGAATTGAATTGAATTGAATCATCATCAGCCCATTTAAGTCCCCATTGCTGGGGCACGGGCCTCCCTCAATCACATGAGGGGTAATTGCCATACTCACCACGCTTGGCAGACGGGTTGGCGAGGGTTTTGATTTATATGCAGAGTTTTCTAGGTGCTGATGATCATGCCAGCAGCTTTACCTTAGTCGCCTTTTACGACACCTCGGTAAGAGTGAGGGTGGCCTATTCTACTCTGCCAGGGACTACACGGCCAGTAGATATATAAATAAATAGAATAGCGATCTCTATGATATCGCAGATGTTCATGGGCGGCTATGATTACTTTCCATCAGGTGACTCGCTTGCTCGTTTGTCCGCCTCTAGCATAAAAAAAAATAGAAGCATTTATTCACTAAAAATACGACACACCAAATTTTACAGATAAGGAAGGACACAACAAGTATAATTATATAATATTTAAACAAATAGAAAATGAAAAAAATACAAACTAAAACAGCAAACGAAATATTACAGAAATTAAAAACTTAAAAAGCCCTCGACCGGGGCAATCTTAGATTTGAATTTTGTCACAATAAATATATTCTGCTACTCAAGCCCTTTTATATGAAACTCATATTGTAGGGCTTGTGTTAAAACATGCAATATATATATATGTGATGGCGACCATCTTGGATCGATTTTTATCCTACATAGCTAAAAACACTCCCCTTTTATTCATCTTTCAAACAACAAAAAAAACAAAATCAAAATCAGTTCATTTGTTCGGGAGCTACGATGCCATAGACAGAAACACAGACACACACAGAGACACGTCAAACTTATAACACCCCGTCGTTTTGCGTCGGGGGTTAAAAATAAAACGAAACAGAAAAATTAAAAGAGAAAAAAAAAACTTACGGCTACGATACGGCTTCTTAAGCCGGGCAATACTCCCAGATAGAATCTTAAAACCCGCGATTGTGTTTAGAGTTGTATCGGTTGAATCCGTAGATCGATAAAACGTAAAACACCGGCTTTTTATTGAGTGACTGTGACTTTGGACTTACTATGACTGACTACCCACTTATTCTCAATAAGTTACTTGACATTGACAAGATATCTTCGGGTAGAGCCGTAATATAAAAAAAAAATCATTGATCAATCATCGTCATCATCGTCATCGTCAGCCCATTTAAGTCCCCACTGCTGGGGCACGGGCCTCCCTCAATCACATGAGGGGTAATTGCCATACTCACCACGCTTGGCAGACGGGTTGGCGAGGGTTTTGATATAAATGCAGAATTTTCCTTCTCTGGGTGCTGATAACCATGCCAGCAGCTTTACCTTAGTCGCCTACATTGACCAATAACTATTTAAAATCGAATACTTATTCCAGGTGCTCACGGGCATGGGCCGCTTGGAGAGGCAGACTTCGTCGGAGGCCATCCGGAGTCTGAGCGGCCGCCAGCAGAGACACGTCACCTGGAAGACCACGCACGTGCTGCTGGGCTCCTGCAGGGAAGACTCCAATGGGAACTTTTGCTCAGGTGGGTAAATACTACTTGGTGTGATATGTAGGACAATAATAATAATAATAAATAATAATAAATTTTTATTGAAAAATCTTTAGAACATAAAAGACTTATAATCCACTTAAACTTAGGGAACAATTTTAAGTTTACTGCCTAAACTAGGAATTTCCTGTATCTTAGGCAGAAACAAAGAGAAAAAAGGACTTAAATTAACAAATTAATTTTAGCAATAAAACAACATAAAAACATCAAGATAACTAATCATTAAACTAAATCTCGAAATTACCTAATCTAGCATTCTATCCTAATTCATCATTTGTTAGCATTTTGTTACGTATGCTAGGTTTTGGGAATTTTATAACTGATGCATCTCTTCCTAAATTAAACGACCCGTTTGAAACAGTGGTAGTGAACGCTGCCTTTGGTCCAAGGGTCGCGGGTTCGATCTCCGCATAGTACAAACATTTTCATTCATTCTTGTTGGTCTGGCTGTTGTATATGTATTATAAGTTTGTATTCACAAAAGAAAAGTATTATATGTATTTACAAAAAATATAATTTCACGAGTTACTTTCTCTGTTAAACTATTAAAAATATACTTAAAAAACTTAAGTTGGGGAAAAGTTTCTTTGCATTTTTTAAGAAAATTCAAAACATTTTTTAATATACACTCGCGAGCAAAATTTTGGAATCACTTACTTGAAATTGGTTTCGCGCGATCTTGCTTAGTAAATAAATTTTTAATAATTATAAAAATGACATCATTTTAAAGGTTCAACTGTTCACTTTAAATTGATACCAAATTCATTCAAATCGAGCCAGTAGTTGTGGAGCTATCCCGGATTAAGCGAAGGAGTAACAAAAAAGACGTGTTTCAATTGTTTGATACGTCTCGAGTTGCGACCTATTGACCCCTATAAAAGCACCTGTTATCGCATTTTCTTTATCAGTATACCGTATCCGCGGGACCTAGTCCCGGCGGATACATAGACGGACATTGACACCAAGCCCCCCGCTGGCTCGAGACCGCTCACCGGACGTTCCATCCCTCGCGGGTTGGGATTATGCCGGTGGGGCCCGGACTCGTCAGCGGGGCGAAGCCCACTACCGGATTGACTCCCCGGACCCGACACCCAGGCCTAAAACTAGGCCGCGCCAACGCCCCGCGCATCTTAATGCGCGGCGAGTGACCCCACTGAGATGGGAAATAATCCCAGCACAGTTTCTCCCGACCCCTTGTGGGGCCGTGAGCAAACCACAGGGTTTCTTTATCAGTCGACTTTCAGACGTTGACCGGTACACATCTCTGCTACTTTTGACCCTTTACCTTGTACGACAATGGAGACAACACCTATAGAAGCCGCACAAATCGTAGCCCTATTGCAAGAAGGGCTCAGCCAGCGAGTTGTCGCTCGTCGGCTCCACATAAGCCCAGTCCTGTGTTTCGAAAGTTATTTACTAAGCAAGATCGCGCGAAACCAATTTCAAGTAAGTGATTCCAAACTTTTGCTCGCGAGTGTATAATAAAGGTACTGTTACACATGCTTATTTTCGTGCTTAAATCATGCTACTTTTGAACAAGTGCTACTTACTAGCATGTGTTTTTTTTTATATGAGAGGTGGCAGACGAGCAGACGGATCACCTGATGGTAAGCAATTCCGCCGCCCATGGACACCCGCAACACCAGTGGAGTCACAAGTGCGCTGCCAACCTTTTCCCCTTCCCCCCCCATTGGGCCTCCGGTAACCTCACTCACACGGCGAAACACAGCGCAGGCGCTGCTTCACGGCCGGTCGGTGTGGACGGACGTGTTACAAATAAACATGCTAATTTTGAGCATGCTCAAAAATCGGGAGGAAGGGGGAATGTGGCGGAGTACTTTAGCGCGTGTAGCGTGTGTGTTAGGGGGTTTGATTGTTTTTATTTATTTATTTATTTATTAAATACAATTGTTTCTTACAAACTAACAGATGTTAACATCCAAAACGCTTATAAGAATAGTCAGTCACAATTTTGATGTCAATAAAAATGCTATTACAAGATAATCAATTTAAAAATTAAATGTCATGTGAAATTAAAATGTATACAAATGTCAAAACCGAAAAAATTACATATAAGAATAATACATAGAAAATACAGAAAACAATTACATGATTAATACATACAAATAAAATTTCAATATAAGATGTCAGATTTGGTACATAAACAATTTAATTATATTTACTGGAAGCATAGCTAATTGCTTTGATTAGTAATGTATTTTAGGCATGCTTCTTTCTTCTTTTCTTTCTTTCTTCTTTCATATTTCATTTACGGTACCCCTCATTGTTCCGCCCAGGCATCACCACCAACTGCAACATCACCGGAGTGATCTCTCTAGACGAGCCTCGTGTGGTCCACCGCAGCGACATCCAGAAGGCGAGAACGCTGACCGCGTTGGCCGGAGCAGCCAGGGGGTGCAGGGTGCTCGCTGCCAAGTGGCTCCTGGACTGCTTGGAGGCCAAGAAGTGGCTGCATCATCATGGGTACGAGGTGCCGCATTTGAAGAAGATATCGCAGGTAAAATATCATATGATAAAATAAAAAATATTTATTCACACACGATATATATGTATAAATCCTCAATTAATGGTTTATAGGACCTCACTATGTTGTCTGGAAGAAATCGCTACAAGCGATAAGACCGAGCAATTTTTATACTGTCTGTTGTTGTTGTTGTATCATACTTGAATTTTGTTTTTGTGCAATAAAGAATATTTATCTATGAGTGATAGTGAGGAGTTATTCGAGTATAAGAACCGCAGGAGGCTTAGTAGATTGTTGCGAATTAGCTATTGCTTTCTAGATTTCCTCAAGAATTCCGATAAACCATCATTTTTTTTTCTGTTATGGCTCTACCCGAAGATAATTCGCCAATGTCAAGTAACTTATTGAGAATAAGTAGGTAGTCAAAGTCACAGTCACTCAATAATAAAAAAATAAAAAATAAATAAAAAAATACGCCGGTGTTTTACGTTTTATCGACCTACGGATTCAGCGGATATCACTCTAAAAGCAATCGCAAGTTTTAAGACTCTATTTGGTCCAAGCAAGTTGCCACGAGACAACTCACTCGATACACAATAGCAATTTAAAAACGATACAATCCAACGATTCTTATTATTAGGATCACTTTGCGGCACTTCACTGCACAAATAAACACCAAATTTGCACACTAAAAACCGCTAGACACTAATTTAAAACCTTTTGAATTGCATCAGCCCACGCGGCTTGTATTAGCCCTACCCCGCCGAATCCGATAAACCATCATATATCTCACTGGTAACATAAAAATAATTTGTCAATGTCAATTTTTTTTCTAATTTCTAGGTCTATGGTTTCTCAGATAAATTTTATCGTTAGTGGCTGTATCGATTAAGTAGAATTTTTTTTTTCATATATATTTTTCCCGAGCAATACAAGCACAATCCAAAAAAAAAAACAAAAATTAAGTGAAGTTTCCTTTAGGTAAAAAATGCTATCTTAAGAAGGATTTAAGTTTCTTTCCCTTCATGTCCCATAGTCGTAGGACGCCCTGTATATTGTTATTCAAATTCAAAAAATTTTATTTCAGATATTACATCCATATTATGTTAGTATGACAATAACTTATGGTAAATCTATTGTTATATACAATTAATTAATAAAATAAAATAAAATAAGTATTCATTTCCCTCTGCAAAGAATGACGATCATGAGAACGGGTATGTTCCCGTGACAGTCACTCTCTGCAGAAAGAAATTCCAGAGCGATGATGTCCATCGACCGGCTAATGTTTTGAGGATGCTGTTGGGACTGTCTCTTAATCGAGTGATCAGGGAGTTTGTTTTTTTGCGGACGAGGGCTTCAAACCCATCTGTTTGGTATTCCGCAAACAACCCCGTTGCACTGCAGAAGCGCGGCAGACCCAACATCATCCTAAAAACATTATTATACTGGATTCTCAGGGTATCCAGATTTCTTGGCATAACTGACCCACAGCTCTCCTGTGTACAAACTTTGACAATATGTTTTATTGTTATACTTGTTGATTAAAAATTTACATTTTTCTCACCAGAAAGCGCGGATCGAACGGCTAGCCCTTTGCCGCATGCGGTCCGACTATGCCTACGATATCTTCAACGGCATGAAGGTACTAGTCACCCCCCAAACGGAACAGAAGGACGCCGCCACACAACTGCTCAAACTCTGCGGGGCCGTAGCGATAGATGGCGACACTGGGCAAAATGGCGATTGTGACATGACATTAGGGGTTAGCGACGGACAAGTGAGCTCCAAGTGGGTGTTTGACAGCGTGGCTGCGGGTAGGATGAGAACTGCTAGAAGATATACCAATAATTTGATGTCGGGTACGGTTGTGACTCAAACTAACAGGTGACATCGATTCGTTCGGTGGCGGAATGGAACCAGAGTAGTTTTAAGGTATAAAAGTGATTTTAAACAATGAAGTGCCTTTCTTAGTTATTTATATGATACGTGATATGACAAATGACAATGCTACGTAGGTACGGTCAGCATAAAAAGTAGCTTAACACTTTAGCACCATGTCAAAGTAACTGTTCTGTCTATTAGAGGCAGTTTTCAAGGGGTTCGTAAAAAATGTTACTTCGACATGGTACCTACTAAAGTGTTAAGCTACTTTTGATGCTGACTGTACGTAAAAGATATCGTACAATAAAATTTTACTATCGTTTTTTCGTCTAAGAAACTTGTGCATCTGTGACGATGCATGTTTTCAACTTAAATAAAAGGCTTTGATGATTTGAATTCATGATTTTTGTAATTATCAGACATTTTATTTATTCTAATATTTGAAATTAATATCAGTGTCAATGATTTATTGAAAAATTATGCTTTTTTATTTATAAGTTTGCTCCATGGGATGCTATTTTGACAAGTATTTAAAATAGTGTTATTAATATTTTTACAGTAGTAAAATAAACAAAAATAAAGCATGTATGCAATTGTAGGTACTAATATTATCTACCTAAGTTATATTCGTTGATTATAATTAATGATGATCTCAAATAGTTTTTTTTAATAAAAATGCATTTTCGATGAAAAAGTATTTTATTTCGTAATATCATAGACAAAATCAGATTACATACTCAGAGTAATATATTGCTCTACAGTATTGCATGGAAGTGGTTCTACAAAGTTTGGCTAGATGGCGCCACTCAACTTAGACAGAAGTCTAGATTTGCACACCGGCCAAAACAGACTTGTCACACTATATTAAAGTTATTATCATTATCTCAGCGTGACGTTCCCAGTTGCGTCCAAAGACGTCACTTGAAACCCGGAGACGCTTGGACCAAGATACAGGGTGACCAGGGTTTGGGACGTCTAGGAATTACATGAAACCACTGATGCCGTCCAAAAGACGTACCCAAACCGCCCAGTTGGTCTAGTGGTTTAAGTACCAGGCCGTAATCTCGTGGTCTGGGTTCGATACCCGGTACCAACAAAAAGTGTGTATCGAATTTTTCGAACATTGCTCGGGTTTGTGATTACCAAAAAATTAGAGGTTAACCATAGACTTAAGATAGCCGCTATACACATCCGTATCCGTGATCTTAGCATGGACTGCTCGAGCAATATTATAGTAATCAAATAAATTTTAGTTAACATTAATGCTTTGGATTTAACAGCCAATAATTCCTCAATAGCTATAATAAAAAGAACACAAATTCACTACTTAATGATGGTTATTTATAATTCTTTGCCCTCACCGTTATGTTTACTCAGGGCTGTCACATTGCCCATATAAATTCTCCGTTGTAGTATAATATATAATTACTACTACTGTGAAAGTAAATAAAAATTATCTATTCAGTTTTATCGACTTAGATAGACTTTTGAATGTTACGGCTCGACCGTAGTGATACCTCGGCCGCACAGAAAACCGGCGTGAAGCTGTGCGTGTAGCAACGCAGGCGCGCTGTGTATCTCGTCACTCATGTGCGTTACCCCAGCCAGAAAGTGTGGATTTTCGTTATTTTGAGTATGCAGATAATTAGATAAGAATTTGATACAAATGAGATGCGAATTTAAAAATTTGAAAAACAGTTTTCGTAAAAACAGTTCCGGCTGGCGTAACGTTACGCCAATGAAATGTTTTGCTTATTAATGAATATTTTGGAAAAAAGTATCCACATAATTAGAAATGAATTTGAAATAAATGAAACTCCAATTTAAAAATTTGAAATACCTATAGTTTTAAGTTATTTCGTAAAAACAGTTCCGGCTGGCATGGCGTAACGTTACGCCAATGAAATGTTTAGCTTATTAATGAATATTTTGGAAAAAAAAGTATCCACATAATTAGAAATTAATTTGAAATAAATGAAATTCCAATTTCAAAATATGAAATACCTATTATTCCGTAACGTTACGCTGGATCTCTGAAATGGTAAGATGTGGTTTTGTAATTTTTATACACGACGTCTTGCTCAATTTGAAATAATTTCAAATGCAAGAAAACACTACAAACGAAGTCGTTACACCTCTAATTGGAAGAGCTAGGACCTATTAAAGCGTCTTTCTATTTACTAAAATATGTCCAAAACGATGCATTTTTTGTAGTGCAAGTGCATTGAGCAAGATGTATAAAAAATTACAAAACCTACAAAATAACGTTTAAACCAAGTGGTTTAAACGTTATTTTGTAGGTGCCTTGACTGCATTTTAATGATACTGAGATTTTATTTATGTCATATAATAACAAATATATCATTAAAGTTAAAATCATTACGACCATAATGCGTAGCTTCATAATAATCAACCGATTAACTGAGTATTATTGTAAATGTGGTCACTAAATCTTATACCAATAATCAGATAAACTCTTCAATTAGGTATATATCTGCGAAATTTCATCTTTTGAAATTTGGTAATTAATGAGATAATTAAATTTTACCGGATAACTAATAGGTGGTATCATAAGTTTTGTACAAGTAAGTACAAAAGTTGTAAGTGTTGGGTATTTTTTTTTATTAATTCAATCGTAGGTATATAATCTGTTAGTTATTAAATTATTATTTATTTCACTCCCCGTTGGTCTGTGGTTTAAGTACCAGGCCTGGGTCCGATTCCCGGGTCGAGCAAAGGTATGTTTCCAATTTTTTGAACATAGCTTGGGATTGTGATCACACTAGTGATTAAGCCTAATTCCATCATAGTAGCGATGACTTGATTTCTATGATCGAGGCCTTTACCCTACAACGGGGCAGTATACAGGTTGTATCTGTAAACATTTACATCCTTCAAGGAGGTGGTTAGTAAGTCGATATGTTATATGGAATTGGTCCGGAAAACTCATACATTTTCCGAAACGATCATCATCATCATCATCAGCCTATCGCAGTCTACTGCTGGACGTAGGCCTCTCCAATTGTTCTCCAATGGCTTCTCGCATCCAGCTATTGCCAGCCATCCTGCGCAGATCGTCCCTCCACCTAGCCAGAGGGCGCCCTACATTACGTTTGCCAAGACCTGCAAAACGATACTGCCCATCATCTGAGCTAATAAGTCAACGGTCGAAGCACTTCATTCACACATACTGCCTAACTGTGATTGTCAGTTTTCGGCAGATGGAGTAAAATCCTGACCGAATGGTATCCTAGAACCGGCAGTCGAAATCCGGGTCGTCCAGTGTCACGATGGGTCGATGACATCACTAAAATCGCGAGGACTACATAGATCCGAGCGCGAGCGGCTCAAGACCGGGTACATTGGCGTAAGGGATAGGAGGCCTACACTCAGCAGTGGGTACTACCGGGCTGATGATGATGATACCTACCAACCGCTTAATGTTTCCGTTGTTGTTAAGTCAACTACCTACTGCTTTGTATCTATATTGTATGTTATGTCATTCTGTTGTGTTATCTGTGTATTATTTGTGGCCATTAAATGTATTTTCATTCTTTCTTTCATACCCCGGGCACCGAAGCGACAATTACACGCTGAGATGAGAGGGGATGACAGCCCTGCATTATACATACATTTGTACATCCCTTAGTCACTCGAATGTAGGTAGTGGGTGATATACGAGTACACACATACTTAGATACCTACCTATACTTACTTCACCAGTTTTCTTCCAGTTAGCCCCCCGAGCACTCCCGGTCCCGAAACAATCAGCGATCTTCTTTCTCTCTTTCCACTGGGTTTATCTCGACGTTCTGGGTATTTTCTATGTTTTATAAGTATAAATTTACAAAAAAAAGTATTATAATATGTATATATTTGTAATTCCACTATTGATTCTGATATCTGTAACTGCCGTAACACAGGTATCTCAGAGTCAGATCAATGTGCGTGCTGTTGTGAAACATTTATTTATTTCCTTTTTAGTTTTGGCAGAACTTCGGATTTCTTTTTGTGAGATTTTATTTGTAATTGAAAGACATTTTTCTTTGAATATTATGCCTTTGATTTATATAATGGACAACATTTCAAAATTTCTAAGCTCTGAAACAAAAAATACCAATTCTTTGTTTACTTTTCCGCTGCTCGAATATATATTTATTCATTTTTTATATTGCTTATTTACTGAGAAAAAAATTAAAAACTAAAAAACGTAAGATGACGTCATCGGACGGCAGAATGTAAAATATTTCTTTGCTTAGCACATTATAGTTTTTAATTTACGTAATGCCAAACTCATGACATGAACTGTCAAAAAAAAAGACAACTTGTCAACGTTGAATGTATGAATGACGTTGACAATGTTGACACTAGTATTATTTACCTTTGACAGTAGTACCTTCTTTTTATTAAAACAATGATAAGCAAAAGAATATCGCTGTATTCAGCCGTCCGATGACGTCATTTGGCGCTTACGTCTATTTAGAATAAAAAGAATTTCAATAATTATTTTATGCATGAAAATGGACAAATTTTGAAAAAAGAAAAAATATGGGTCTGTTCATTTTATGTCTACTTTCATATAAAAAAACAATATGAACATGTTAAAAATATGAAATGTTGTCCATTAAAGTCATTTTTGCGAGATTTTATTTTGTTATTGAAAGGCATTTCTTTTTGCGAGATTTTATTTGTAATTGAAAGACATTTTTCTTTGAATATTATGCCTTTGATTATATAATTAAAGTCATTTTTGCGAGATTTTATTTTGTTATTGAAAAGCATTTCTTTTTGTGAGATTTTATTTGTAATTGAAAGGCATTTATTTTTGACTACAGGTAATGCCTTTGATTTATATAATTAAAGTCATTTTTGCGAGATTTTATTTGTAATTGAAAGACATTTTTCTTTAACTATTATGCCTTTGATTATATAATTAAAGTATTTTTTGCCAGATTTTATATTGTTATTGAAGGGCATTTCTTTTTGCGAGATTTTATATTGTTATTGAAGGGCATTTCTTTTTGCGAGATCTTATTTGGAATTGAAAGACATTTTTCTTTAACTATTATGCCTTTGATTACTCGGTTTGTGCATGCACTTTCTATGGGACCAGTGACCATTGACAGTGTATGCGACATGCGCAGTTGTCATCTGATGCGACCGAGCGGGTGAGCAGGTTGCGGATAGCTCGCCCTCCCCCATACCCACCTCTTTGCTTGAGGACGGGAGAGGGTGTCACGTTGACCCCGGACAATAGATGGCTGCTCCGAAACCCAATCCCAGGCTAGGAGCATTCCTGACAACATCAAACCCATGCTCCCCGCCTCATCCTCGAAACACCCTAACTCACCTTATCCTTCCACTCATGTCCTGGAGGAGTTAACCTCGACTCTAAAAAACCCCAATCTAAGGTGTCATCCGACCCGTGCCGATAGATGCATGGCCGAAGGGATGTTCGGTCGAGAACGGAGGGGCCTCGAAACCAGGCGAAATCGAGGTCTATTTAGCCTTACCCCTGCAAGCGGGGCTCTGCAGGGGTGGACCTTTACTTCCCTAGCTTCTCGTGGGAACTATATGGATATTCTTGACATTATAGACGACCATTTAAATTCTACCGAAGAGGTACCAGGTACCTCTGAGGCTATGCTCTTTGGTAGCGATACTGAGGAGCATACTATCACTGCCGAAGCACCTGGGACTGATGGACCGGGTACTTCTAACGCGGAGTCGACCCCTCTGGGTGCAACGCACCAAAGGGACTCGTCGACCAAGGGGCCAGAGAGTAAACCCAGGGTTAAGCTCTCTGGAGCTGATAGGAAGCAAATCTATCGGCTCGTAGCGAAGGGTATGACCTTCGAGCAGGCGCTAGAACTGCGCATGAGTGAGAAGGCTAAGCAGAGGACCCAAGAGGAGGGGGAAACGAGGGAGCGGGCGACTAAGCGCCCTCTCAATACCTCGTCTACCTCGAATCAAGGCAATCCTACCAAGGCACCGAAGCTTGGCGAGCCTTCCACCTCGAAGCCTACCTTTAAGGAGGTTGCTGGGTCCGTCACGTGTGGCATCATAGACGCCCTGGGAAAAATGGACCAGGAGAGGGTCGAAATGCTTCAAGGTGCTATCTTGAAGTGTATTGACACCTCAGATGATGAGGACGGTCCCAGCTTTATTGGATGCAAACCGCGCTCGGGTGGCATCCTTTTGGCGTGCGCAGATGAGGACTCGAAGGAGTGGCTCATCCGCAAACTGCCCAACATTAAACCCTGGGATGGGGCTAATCTCTCCGTTGTAAACGAAGAGGATATGCCCAAGCCTAGGTATGGCACGGCCTGGATACAGGAAGCCAAACACGACGCAGGTACCATCCTGCGGAGGTTGGCAAAACAAAACAAAGGTTTAGACCTCTCGAGTTGGAGGGTAGTCAACCGGAAGCCCGAAGCAAAAGGCCAAACAGTGACCTTTTCCTTCGACGAGGCGGCCTTGGAGACTATTCTTCAACGCGAGGGGCGCCTCTACCTTGACTTTGGCCTTATCCAGATAAGGGTCAAAGGGGGCAAAGTATCCGGGGACAAGAAGGAGGGGGCAAGCGTCGAGGCTCGTCCAAGTACCTCCAACTTGGTCTCGGGTACGGAACCCTCAAGAGGAGCAACTGGAGCCGACTCCAGCAGCACCACACCACCCGTCCGGGGGACGCATGGAGTCTCGAGGGGCAACAGTCGTGTTGCAGGACCCTCGAGAGGCAGGAGCACCACTACCTGCCAACCATCTGCCCTAGACGGCAGAGGTCATGGTGGTCGAACACGACCAGCAGGGGGACGCGGCAAAAGAGGCGCTGTGCGAAGGCCGGTAAATCTACCGACCCTAGCACAGGAGCACTCCAGCAGGAAAGCCGCAAACAACCTGCTCAACAAAAACCATTAATCCCCCCCCCCCCCCCCCTCTTCCCCGTAAGGAACAGACACAACCCACCTACACAAATATCCTCCTATCCCTTCCCTCCGAATTAAGAAACTTTCTCCCAACCCTTCCCTTCCCAATCCCCAAACCCAACTACATAATGATTAAGGTGATACAAGTAAACCTCCAGCACTCAAAGGCAGCCTCAGCTGCCCTTTGCCAAAGATTCCTCTCTGGGGACCTGGACATCGCCTTGATCCAAGAACCGTGGGTGAATAAAACCACAGTAATGGGGCTAAACTCGGCAGGTAAGATATTAAGTAACACCTGCGGAGTGAGGCCAAGAGCATGCATGCTCTTCAAGAGAGGCATAAATTACCTCCCGATCCCTTCTCTGTGTACAGATGATGCTGTTGCAGCGTATATAGACCTACCCGGGGAGAAAGGTGGGGAGATATTGATAGTCAGCTCCATGTACCTACCCGGTGAGGACCAGGATCCGGTGAACAAGGTGACGCCGGTAGTGGAATACTGTCTGGAGAGAGAAACCCAGCTGCTGGTGGGTACCGACTGCAACTCCCACCACACATCATGGGGCAGCTCCAACACGAACGCTAGAGGTGAGTTACTGTTTGACTACTTGCTCACTAGTAATCAATTAGTTCTTAACGTGGGTAGCAAACCAACCTTTACCACACGTTCTAGGCAGGAAGTACTAGACATAACTTGGTGTTCAGGTAATCTCGCACACCGAGTGACCAATTGGCACGTCTCAGATGAGCCGTCCATGTCCGACCACACCCACATTAGGTACGACATACTATGCTCGGGAACAAAGGAACCGAACACCTACCGTGACCCCAAGGGAACAGACTGGGAGGGCTTTAGGAACTCCCTTAGGTTATACCTTGGAGATTTTAAATACATCAAAACTGTGGACCAAGTGGAAGCCGCAGCAGAGGACTTAGGCAAGAGCCTAATGAATGCGTATCTAGAAAATTGTCCTCTTAAGACCACTAAGAGCAACAGAAACACGCCTTGGTGGAACAAAAACCTGGAGCATCTGAGGCAAAAGGCCCGTGCCTTATTTAACAAGGCAAAAAAAGACAAGAACTGGGATGCTTACAGGAAGGCGTTAACACGTTTCAATAGGGAGCTCAGGAAAGCAAAAAGAAGATCCTGGCAAAAATTCTGCGGGTCAATCAAGGACACTGCCCAAGCTGCCAGGATCCACAAAATACTATCCAAGACACCTGAATCCCATCTAGGCCTGCTAAGGAAAGCGGATGGATCTTTCACAGAATCTCCGGAGGAAACACTGAGACTGCTTGCTCAAACGCACTTTCCGGAATCCGTGTACATTAATAACGAAAGAGAACTCCAGGTCAGTAAGTCTCCGGACTGGAGACCGAGGAATGAAGACTGGAGGAGAGCTTCCGTTATTTTTCGTCCCCAGCAGATAATTTGGGCCATTAGGAGTTTCAAGCCTTATAAATCTGGTGGGGTCGATGGTATCTTCCCGGCTTTGTTGCAGCGGGGCGAAGATATCATCATCTCTACGCTGATAAAACTATACCGTGCAAGCTTTGCTTGGAGCTATCTGCCATCAGCGTGGACTCGGGCGAGGGTCACTTACATTCCCAAGGGAGGGGACAAAGATAAATCGCAGCCCAAGTCCTACAGACCGATAAGTCTCACCTCATTCCTACTAAAAACGATGGAAAAGGTGTTGAACAGTCACATCAGGGCAACATACCTCGTTGAAAAACCCCTGAGTGCAAGACAACATGCCTACCAAACAGGCAAGTCCACGGAAACGGCACTTATTGACCTGGTGGACAGAATTGAGAAAGCCATAGAAGACAAAGAAATTGCACTCTGTGCCTTTCTCGACATCGAAGGGGCGTTTGACAACACCAACTTCGATGTTATAACACGTAGCATGGTGAATCGTGGAATCGACGACACCACCACCAGATGGATGGGATCCATGCTACAAAATCGGACTGCAACAACAACGTTGATGAATAAAACCCTACATTATAGAGTGACCAGAGGATGTCCACAGGGCGGAGTCCTATCACCCCTTCAATGGTCATTGGTTGTTGACAGTCTCATCTGCGAGCTCAATGAAGCCAGATTTCTGACTCAGGGTTACGCAGATGACATAGTAATAATGGTCATAGGAAAATGCCCTAGCACCATTTCCAATCTTATGCAAAGGGCCCTACGAATAGTAGAAAACTGGTGCACGAGACACGTGCTAACAGTCAATGCACGTAAGACGGTCTTAATCCCGTTTACCAAAAGAAGGAAACTAGAGGCGCTACACACCCCAACACTTCTTGGTACGAAGCTATGCTTGTCCAACGAGGTCAAATATCTCGGAGTCTTTTTAGACCAAAAACTAACATGGAACAAGCATCTCGACTACATCACTAGAAAGGCAAAAATTGCGATGGGGGCAAGCAGTAGGTTGGTGGGGCTAAAATGGGGGCTACGGCCCATGGCCGCACTCTGGATTTATAAAACCATAGTGAGGCCGATCGTCACTTATGGCTGCTGTGTGTGGTATAAGAAGACGCACCAACTTAACTGCGTAGAGAACCTCAGCAAAGTTCAAAGAACTGCCTGCCTTATAGCCACTGGCGCGCTTTCGTCCTCTCCCTCTGCAGCACTGGATGCCCTCCTGAACATTCCACCTCTGCACATTCACGTGCAGATGGAAGCGAGGATGGCTATCATGAGAGCGAAAATCAGAGGGAGGACGAGATGGCATTCTAGGGTCATGAGAAACCTCTACAATGAACTAATGAAAATTCCGGTCATGGATATGCCCTCTGACTCCATGGTCCGTGAACACCGCTTCGATAAGCGGTTTACAGTCTTGTTACCAAGTAGACAAGACTGGGAGGCTGGAACTCCCGGAAATGTTAAGCAGAATGACATCGTTTGGTATACAGATGGCTCCAGGAAGCAGGGCATATCCGGGGCGGGATTTTGTAATGATCGCTGCGGAATACGCAAATTCGCCAACCTGGGTCGCTATACCACAGTGTACCAAGCGGAAGTCTTCGCAATAATTGGCTGTGTCCAAGAGAGTCTACAAATGAATCTCCAGAATAAGAAGATATTCATCTTCTCAGATAGTCAAGCTGCCCTAAAGGCGTTAACATCCTGTGAACTTGACTCCAAACTCACTAGCGAGTGTGTCCTGCTCCTAAACCAGCTTGGCAATGCCAACATTGTAAATCTGATTTGGGTACCGGGACACTGCAATATCAGAGGCAACGAAGTCGCTGACGTGCTAGCAAAGGCCGGGGCAGAGAGCCCACTACTCGGACCGGAACCAATAAGTGGCGTTCCAGCATGCATGGTCAGGTTCGAGTTAAAAGAGTGGGAGAAAAAACAATGCACTGAATTCTGGAAAAGACTACCTCGACTAGAACAGTCTAAGGCGTTGATACAGGCGTTCGATCAGAAACGAGCTGTAGAAATAACAAAACTGAGTAGAGGACATGTTAGGGCACTCACTCGGACCCTCACAGGGCACTGCAAATTAAATAAGCACCTGCACAACATGGGCCTTACAGATACCAAAATCTGCAGGTTCTGTCGCGAGGACGAGGAAACGATTATCCACGTCCTCGGCGAGTGCATAGCGCTGCACCGCTGCAGAAGCCGGCACCTGGGAGCACACATGATCTCAGCTGACGAGATCAAGAGCTCCCCCATCAGCTCCATTCTCGGGTTTATCCTGGAACTGGAGCTACATGAGGTGCTGTAATAGGTTACGGGGCTGCCACAATAGATCATCTACTGGTCGCAGTGGCTATGAGACGCAGGGCTCACCCCATTTCTATCAAATAATAAAAATGCCTTTGATTATATAATTAAAGTCATTTTTGCGAGATTTTATTTTGTTATTGAAAAGCATTTCTTTTTGCGAGATTTTATTTGTAATTGAAAGACATTTTTTTATTATGCCTTTGATTATATGCAGTCAATTTGGGTAACTTTAAATTACCTTGTAACTTTAAATAAAACTGGTTTAAACATTTTTTATTTTATTGCTTGGAATTCCTATACAATTTAAAACGGTATCTACGTTGAAGGATCGACCTTTAGATACCCTTTTAAATTGTATAGGAATTCCAAGGAATAAAATAAAAAATCTTTAAACCAGTTTTATTCAAAGTGCGTAATAACGAATTATTATACACGGTGCTAGCTAAATATAGAACAATCGGCCATTCATTACGTTTCCAATGAATTTTAAGCGATAGGCCACATTGTTAGACGGAGTACAAACGTGGATGCTCCACATAGATTGTAGGCCGAATCCTCACATAAATCGTTTAGGCCTTAGGTACCATCAGCCACACAATTAGCTGCACACTGTTGATTAGAGTTTAACTCCTCATCTTAGCGTGTGATTCCCGGTTCCGTCCGAAGCTGTCGCTCTGTTGCCCGGGGCACGCTTAGACCATGATTCAGGATTTGGAATAGTCTGGTAATCACAATGAAGTGACTGCCCCCTGACCTTCGCAACACTTAACAGGAGAACCAGAACGACTGAATCATGGTTACACGCTTCAAAAAATATCCGAAAATGTGCAAATTTCCTCCGATGCTTTCCCTCACTACCCTGATAATGGTAGAAACGCACATAGAATTCAAATGTCCAGTGGTGCTTACTCGGATTTAATCCATGACACCCCGTATGGAAAGCGCTTTTTGAAACACTGATTAATAAATATTTCACAACATCACATACATTGTATGACGATTTGTAAGTGCTGTGTACAAGCCTATGCAAATAAAGAATTATTTGTTTGTTTGTTTGTTTATTGATCTGACTCCAAGATGGTCAAGAAGCTCAAGCACTTGTGTTGCGGATATCAGAATCAACAGTGGGATTACAAACATATACCTACATATAATACTTTTCTTTTGTAAATATATACTTATAATAAATATAAAACACCCAGACCAATACAAACAGACATGTTCATGCACACAAATGTTTGTACTGTGCGGAGATCGAATCCGCAACCCTTGGACCAAAGGCATCGTTCACTACCACTGTTCCAAACGGGTTGTCACTG